>VUQG01029552.1:0-10924 GCA_015106755.1 Etia nguti | reverse complement strand
ATAGCATAGTACTGAATAACTCCTGTTATTTTCAGACCATTTGATGAATAAAAAACACATTTTTGATGGCGAAAGATTTCTTTTCGGGTCAAAAATGACCCGAGGACAACACAAGGGTAGAGCATTATGTAGGCTGGGTATCATTAAAATATATGCAGTAGCTGTAAGCTACAACTCATAATATGTCATACATAAGATAGATTAATATAACCTGTATTGATAAAATGTTTCTCAGTTGTTTTATGATTTTCAATCAGTCACACTCGTTTTTCATTGTTAATTTGTCACGGCGGGGTGTGCTGATGTGTTAGTTAGAGCAGAACCCAAGAGCAGACACAGTCGAGGAGACGTGATGTGACTTTAACAAAAAGCGAACCTTTATTATGGTTGATGACAGAAGCCAAAACAAAAGCTAAGACGAGTGCAGGCAAGACAACTAAACTGGAAAACAGACTATGAAAACCTATGATACTGAACACTATACAAGACTATGAAACTGTGATAATGACACTTTGAAGACTGTGAGAACTGTGACGACTATGACAAGCCATAACTGGGAAGGTTACACAGGCAACATGACACAGACTGAATGAAACACAGATTAAATACCCACAGGGATGATTAGGGGAAGTGGAAACACATGAGGGAGAACAGCTGACACACATGAACCTAATGAAAAGACAGGGGAAGTGAAACTAAATACAATGAACAAGGAACACCGGACTCTTTCAAAGTAAAACAGGAAACATGGAGACTTAGACATGACACAAACTTGACAACAAGAACCACACAGACATGAAACATGACAGGTAGACACGCGAACCAGCAAGACTTAGTACAGGGGGAGATAACAAAAGGAAATAAGAAACAAAGGACTAAACAGCAACCTAGAAATCAACTAGATGAGCTAAACTGAAACTAGAACACAAATGAATACAAAATGATACATTAAAACCTACACACTGGGTCACACGACCCAGTACCGTGACATAATTGAAGGATTGATTTGAAAATGTAGGTACTGACTTCTCATGTTTTTTTATTTCTTGCATGATAATTCTTTGTAATTAATAAGAACAAGAAGTCTGATGTCTTTTATTCATTATAAAAGGTATACTTTATAGTATACTGTATCGTCGATGCCATCGTGATTTTTACTTGTTATCAGATCGGAATAGAAATAAGTAGTATTGCACGTCACTGGCAGCCAGACAGCAGCAGGAGATAGAGATGTTTTGGCTTTGTTTGGGGGAGCTGTTAGGTGTCCTTGTTTTTTAAAGTCATTGGTTTCAACTCGTATTTCTTTCTATTTCTATTTTTTTTTCTGTTTTGAGAAAAGGATTCTCTTTGGGGTTGCATCAGGAAGGTTATCTGGTGTTTAAAAAACTCTAACAGCTCAAACAGAGCTGGCGAATGACAAGGGACAAGCCAAAAATGACTTTGCCAACCTGAAAATATAGAGTAGTAGAGATAGAGATCTCATGATAGTTCCGCCTCCTGTTTCAGGTAGTTTACATGTCATTTTATGAACTTGGCAGGAATCTTTTCAAGAGGAGCAGGGTTACTCATTTGCATCTTTCCTGCTGTCACATCAGCTGTGTTCTGGATTCTTTTCAGGTGAAATAATTTCTACAATGAGATCCAAAAAGGGTAGGCTATCATGTTGTTCTCCTGATATTAGAGAGCTCTTTTAGCTTTGTGTATTGTGCTTTATTGTATTGAATTTGTGTATTTTGTTGTATGTGTTTTTATGTGTCCAATACTAGTTTATGTATAACTGCTGTTTACTTATTGATGCCTTTTTTAGTCAGGAAGTGGACAGTGTATCCTCGGTTTCTTAACATAAAACTCATTGTTGCATCCCAAATGTGATCTCCTTAGACTGATTTTTAGTTTTAGTGTCCTTATTTTTCTCTGACTTGTCGCTTCTGTGCCTAGGTTCTAGATCTAACATAATCTAATGGAAGTTTGACAGCCACAACCAACCAACCAACAAACCACAAGACGTCATGCGCCATGCTGAAAGACAATGGCGCTACACATATTCCTTAAAACGTAAACTTTTAGCACTTACTTCTGATACCCAGCTTCACAGACAGTGTAACATCTAGGTCAGTTTTAGAGAGCAGGGGTCCATGATGTAAATTAGTCTTTAAATGTGTAGCATTTCACATTCTCTTTAATGCTCGGCGCACCAGTGTGTTAAATGATGTAAATACAAGTGTTTTACCCACATTTGTGACTAAAAACAGACCTGCAATAGAATTGAATTTAGGAGCAGCATATGAATAAAAAGTCTGACAACATTAAGGCCACACAGGCGCCAGTTTTAATCAAAAACTAATAATGGCAGCAGTGATAATGACACAGGCACAGTTTAACATGGAGCCGGAGTCTGTTTACACACCACGAAGACCAAAGAGATGGAGCAGTGAGCTCTGGTATAATTTGCAAAGGCAAATTATGCCAGATACTTGAAGTATCTCACTTCAGTTATGTTTTTGATGCAAAGTGAGATCCCAACACTGTCACTAAAATATGCCAGAAGCAGCTCACCTGCTATCAGTCAGCAACTGAATGGAGCCAAGCTTGCAATTAACTGTGATAATTCATTGAAAATCACGTGTCTACATCCGAAATTCTCATTTAACGTAACTTATATCCATGTAACATTTAATTATTAGATGTCCATTCAGCATCCTTCCTGTTCTAAAGGAATATAACCATAATAAAAATGCCATACAAATACACCTGGCTGCAGGAATACAGACTGAAATCTGTCTGGAGATTCTCTCTAAATTACAAAGAAGTTACCTGCAAACTTCCAACAATCTCTCTGAGAGGGACTGCAATCAGTCCAAGTCAGACTGTCACTGTTTGCAGAATGGTGGCTATCAGGCAGTCTGTGCAATTGCAATGCAATCAAAAGTGCTCATGAGTGTTCAACACCCTCAAGCTCTGGGCATCCACCAGTTATAATCTGTTGGAGAATGTGAAAACATTAAAAAGAGTCACCAGGCAGCCACTGATTCTTTTTCCTATTCTTGTTGTTAATGCAAGGAGGTTGCAATCCTATTTGTACTTGTATGATTGAGCTTGTTCAGAATAAGGAGGTAGCAAAATCAAACAAAGTGTGTTTAGTGTTGGACAAGTTTGTTCAGCTAACGTTATCGCTGGATTATGGTGCAGGGGATGAGCCCTCTTGATGTTTAGTATTCCGAGTAGGGCTGCAGCTTGATTATTTTAATAATCTATCAATTATTCCATTGATTCATCGAGAAATTAGATAAGAAATGCGTTTGGCTTATCAATGAGCAATAATAAATATTCAAATGAGAAGAAACACAGGTCTTTCAGAATGAACTGCTGGTTGGTTTCCATTTTAGAAACTGCAAATTTTTTTAAGTTTAACTGCATTCAACATCTGTCAAAAAACAACAACTAAATCATTTGATTTTATGTCTGTGCCATATTGAAATTTAATTTTTAAAATAATCTGTCTCTGTCTCCGGCATCATATGTATTATTGTCTACCTTACAATATAAAGCGCCTTGAGGCGACTGTTATTGTGGTTTGGTACTGTATAAATAAAATTGAATTGAATTGAAAGAAAGCATTTCTTAAATGCAAAAATATCTAAATAATCTGAAGTACAATCAAAGGTCAAAGTGACATAAAATAAGATATATACGCAATCTAAACAAAGTCATAAGAAATTTACCTTTACTATGTGTTCTTGGAAACCTTTCTGACATTAATAGGAGGCAAGTTTTTGTGTTGCTGAAAACAGACATTATGATGGTGTAGACAGTAATTAGGGACAGGGCAATTCATGAAACATTTGCTGACATCTTGTTGAATTCAGTTGGCGTTTTTGCTGGAGAGTCAATGGCAGATAGAGGTGTTTATATTTCAGTTGATGCTTCCTCCTTCTCCTCCTGTCTCGGGTCATTTACATATCATTTTTATAAATTTACCAAAAACATTGTCAGAGACAGCAGGTTTACTCATTTTCTTTTTTTTTCTCCAATTGTTACATTATTCGTGTTCCACAATCTTTTCAGGGGAAATGAATTCTACAAGGGCATCTAGCATCATGCAAGGGTATGCTTCATTTTTGTTCTCTTTATGTTAGAGATGCTTTCTTTATTATGTATTGAATCTGTTTAATGCTGGTTTAAGATTGAACACAAAATAAATATGAATATCAGGACTAAAAGTTGCCTATTGATGATTTGTGCAAAGGTACATGGCAGTAAAATTGTAGGGGTTTCTAGATGCATGTTTTTTCTAAACATATTTTTCTATGAATATAATAATCATTATCATTATGATTATTGTAGTTGTTGCTATTGTTATTTTCATATATTCCATTCCATCGGATGAGTATTTCAAATCCAAAACATTTTTCATTTAAATAAAGATACATTCAGATAAATATTTTGCTAATTCTCTTACTGACATGTGCAGTAAGGGGAAACTGTGCAATCTTATTGAAACACTAACCAAAAGTACCCTGCCTCACTATTCCTAATGGTTTCTTTTTTAAATTAACACGCCAATTCTTTGCCTGCTTGATGTCAGAAGGCAATTGCATCAAATTTTCAATAAAATATAAACAATAACATCTTTTATATTGGATCATAGCTTGGTCATTCTCAACCACACTAGGGAAGCTCGTCCCATTTTGACGCCGGGGCCTTCAGGTCATACTCGGCACAGATGTTCCTGTATACTATGCATGCCACTTGGTTATGGCATTCTAGCATCTTGCACCTTGCACCCGAGCCTGTCCCTACTATTTGAGAAGGGTTTCTGCCATCAAACTCAAAATTACCTTTTTTTTTTCTTAAAATGTTCTCAGTTTAAAAATGTTAGATGTTTTCTGTGTTCAATTGTGAATAAAATATGGGTTCATATTTATAATACAAATGCATATTTTATAATACAAATCATTGCATTTTGTTTACATTTACATTTAACACCGTGGCCCAGCTTCATTGAAATTGGGGTGATAGTTATATAAACAGATGCTCTTCACATTGGACTGATGATGAGGAAGTTTATCACAAGGCCTATTCACCTTGATAAAAAAAATGTAACTAAAAATTAATAAGCTGTGTTTTTGTTGTTGTTGTTGTTCTAAACGGATTCTCTCCATTTCCCCAGAATAACGTGTTGCATGCTTTGGTGGCTGTTGTCTTTTGTATCTCATGGAAGTATCTCCTGGAGCAGTGTATCAGGAGTTTCCTGTGGGAATTATTGCAGTTCAGTTTGTGATGAAACATTTTGTAAGTGGTTTAATGTATTTCTCTTAACTTTATCTGAAGTAAACTGAGAAGAAACAGGGACAAGTTTTAGATGAATTTCATAAATATTCTTTATTTATCAGGGTGGTGCAATGGTTAGCATTGTCACCTCACAGCAGAAACCCCCAGGTTTTGAATACACTCTGTGACCTTTCTGTGTGGCATTTGCATGTTCTTCCATGCTTTGGTGGGTTCTTTCCAGGTAATCTGGTTTTCATCCACAGTCCAAATACATTCATGGACCTAGGTTAATTGGTGAGTCTAAATTGGCCATAGGTATGAATGTGAACGTGAAGGGTTGTCTGTCTCTCTGTGTTAGCCCTGGTATAGAGTGACAACCTGTTTAGGTTGCACTCTGTCTCTCTTGTAGGTGTGAGAGACCCTTTTTATATCGAAGGGTCTTTATATATCGAAAAGAGCCAGTTAAGGTGGTTTGGGCATCTGAAAAGCATCCCTCCTGGGCACCTCCTGTGTAAGGTGGGCATGTCCCACAAAGAGGCACCCCTGAGCAGACCCAAGACAAGCTGGAGAGATTGTATTTCTCGGCTGGCCTGGTAATGCCTTTGTGTTCCCATGGACAAGCTAGAGGAGGTAAGTAGGTAGAAGGAGGTCTGAGCTGCTCTGCTTAGGCTGTTCCCCCTGCAACCCAGCTTCCAATAAGCAGAAGAAAATGGATGGATGGATTCCACATACATCCTGATGAAAACAGCAATAAATATACTATTAGGCTGTAGTCCTGTAATATTTTCATAGAAAGACAAATGTTTTGAAAACATATTCATTGTTCTTTTTCCTTCTTTTACACAAAGTCTATGGCTAAATGATGCATGATAGAATGAACAGTGTGTCTTTTGAGCTGAAACTTAATATAAATTAACTTTTTTATGTGGGTATTATCTGTTTCCTTTAATTACTTTACAGCCAGCTGCTGTATGAGGTATACAACAAACATTTTTGAAGATTCAACCCAAACAAGCATTACTGCGTAAGCATTTTATTCACCTTAAATACATGATTTTTGTTTTGTTTTGTTTAATTTTTTGTTGATTTTATTTTTTCAATTTGTCAGAATTTGGTGTTTGAACATTTGTGTATGAGTGCAATTTGTAAAACACTTGTACATTAAACATAAAGAATTTGTAGAAGGTTGAGATTAAGGTAATATTAAGAATATTTTGTGTTATGGAAGCAATGACAAGGTGTAAACCAATATAATACTTTGTAAAATATTCTTGTCCTTTTCCACCAGTGCCTTGAAGAGCCTAGAACAAATTCTAGAAGAAACCCCAGTAAAAGGAGTCGTAAATATATCTTCCGGCAATTTTGTGGCTCTCCTCTTCAAACTGAGTGATACCTCCGGAGGCATTGAAATTTATGCCAGTGACAATGAGGTAAAAACCCAAACGACAAAAAGTGCTATTTTCACTTCTTGGGAGATTTTCAGTAATACTAACCACGTCCAACCATTGTTTTGGCCTGGGCTGAATTATCTCAACAACTGCTAGATGACATTTAAACAAAGTGTACACACACTTTGATCTCAGATGATGAATTTTACTGATTACTGCTCTGATTGACATATGATCTATGACATTGCCTTGAGCACAATTTGCAGGTCATATTATTGCCTTATCAATTATTTCATCACTGAATAAATTTCCATTTCTAAATTTCCTTGCTATTAATACTTCATATAGCCTTTAAATACCACCAGCTGTACAGTAGCTATGACAACTCCGTCATACTATTTCATATATTCACATGCAATGTTTCTCTTTCTGTTTCTGGGAATGATATAGGCAGGATTGACTAATGTCCCCAAGAGCAGAGTGCATGTTCAACTACCAAGCGAACTGGGTATTGGAGCAGACAACAAGATTGTGTTCTCCTTGTTTAAGCTGCCTGAAACAAACGGGGTCAGACACTTTTTTTTTAATAAGGCAGCATTCACTGCAAATTCACATACATTGTTTTTGTGATTGATGAGAAATTGTATATCACCTTCACTGTCTTTATAGCCATTGGAGAACAAACTTCATTGACTTAAATGAATGAAAGTTCATAGTTATTCAGAATTCCTTTCGGAATGATCAGTGTATTTGTAGTTAATTTACTTTATTATTATTATTACAAAGAAAAAGAAGTAAATGAAAACAGGTTAAGGGTTGTGTTACACATCATGCAGGCTGAATTATGTTTTGAAAAAAGAGGAAGAGTTACTCAAACACAGTGGTGCACAAGAAGTTGGTCTTTTTCTGTTATGTAAATCAAAATGTAAAGCAATACAAATTTAGAGAAATTTGAATTTAGGGAGTAGAGTAGTAGTACATAGGAAAAGAAAAACCTTTTGTTTTTACTAAGATGTAAATGACAGATTAAAAACAGTGTGACAACACCTCTGGGTTGATTTCCCCTTTTACCACAGTTACAATTTTATAAAAAAAAATCTTGCATAAAATAATTTTGGACAAACTTTTAGATGAACTGATGAATGTGTTGCATTCTAGACTGATGCGGAAGTGTTATATGAAGTATATGATCGAAGACTGGTTATCCTGAGTGTGCAGGGCAAGACAATATCAGGTCTTCAGAATCCTGTCAACATCACCATAAACTTTAAGGATATAAATGTAATTATAATTTCATTTCATCATTTATCCCACTCTTGCATATAGATATATAATCCTGAATTTTTATGGTAAAGTCAGTGTAAATTTTTTCAATAAAAGTTCAAAATATAGTCGCATAAAACAAAACAGATATAAAATAGTTATTTTATTATATGTCTATTTATTTTTGTCATAGAAAACCCAGGAACCCTCCTGTCAGTTCTTTAATTTTTCAACAAACAGTGAGTAACCAAGAATGATGTCTCTCATAAATAGTAATGTGTACCATAACTATGTCTTTTTTTAATTTGTAGTCATTGGGGTTTCTAGTTTCACTCAACATTACAGATTTCTGAGTGAGCTGATATAATTAAGAGGTGACAGCATCTCATGGATAATAGTTGTTTTTGTTTGACCTGCCAGGTTTCAGTACAGATGGCTGTCTCACTCGGTGGACTGATGGTCAGAGTAACGTCACCTGTTCCTGTGACCATTTTACATACTTCGGTGTGCTCATGGTAGATTCAGTCTTTTTTATTATACAAAGTATAATGAACAACAAAATATAGGGATAGCATTGCAAGAATAATTTAAGAAATCTTTTGAATAAATAAATAAAAAGCAGATTTTAAAAAAGAGTTACATCACAGATTCGTCATGCCTCAGTTAGCTTGTCAAATCTTAAAGTTCAGGAAAACACTGAACAATTATTGCTTGCTATGAAGGGTTGCCAGCGTAAGAACATTTATATGCAAATATTAGTAAATGAGGTCCAGTGTCCTTTAGACAGGCAAGAGCAAAATGGAGGCAATGTACAAGAATACCAAATGCAGAAAAGGACCACAAACACCTCATACTAATGGTCAAGCACGGACGTGTAATGATGTGGTACCTTGCAGTCACTGAGCTGACTGCATTCACTGTATACCTATGTATTCCAGTGTCAAATGTGAGTCAATCTGTCTGACAGCTAAAGCTTGGCTAAAGTGGGTCACACAACAAGCTAATGACCCCTAACACACCAGCTACTGGAATGAAAAAAAGTAAAAAATCCAATCAACGTCCAGACTTCAGCCTGAACTAATCACTCTGACAGGAGAATTTACATAAATGAATGCTTAGAAACCTCAATCAACTGAAGAAATATTGTAAAGAAAACTGGTTAAAAGTTCCATCACAATAATGTCAGAGGCTGAAAAAGCCATACTCAAATATTATTGTCATTGAAGGAGGTTGAACAGCATAAAACTGATTCATTCACAGTGACTTTAAACAAGAGCTCATTGTAAAGTTTAAATCATTATCAGAATCAGAATACTTTATTAATCCCTAAGGAAATTACATGGGTTACAGTTACTCCAAGACAGTAACAGTAACAGCCTAAACTATTTAAACAATACAATATGTTACAGATTTACAAATTTAAGAAATAGCACTAATGTATAATTATAAATATCAAGAATTTACAGAGGTGATTATAAATATCAAGAATATTACAGAGGCGGAATATATATGTTTGACATTTGACTCTAACCTGTGAACTTTGTCATTTGCTATTTTTACTGTAGAGCATGTGCAAACAGGGTGTAACTATTGCAGTGAAAGAAATGCTCATTTAAAAATTCCAATACCTAGTATTTACCCAAAAATAAAAAATGCTTCGTCTGAAAGATGTTAAAGTGGTTATTATTTACACATCAGTATTTCCTATGAGTTTATTATTACGGATACAGTAATTAGCTTTCTGTTAAAACTAGCAGAGGTGATTTAATATGCCAGTATGGATTAACTTTTAAATGCCAATTGTAACAAGCATTTAGGTCTGAAATATTGTGTACAAGTTAAAAAGGCTAAACTTAAACACTTTGTAAGATGAACACATTTTTAAAAACATCATCCTAAATAAATGAACCCACATTTTTAGGATTTGTCCACCTAGCAAATACAGAATCACTAAACTTAAAATATCTGAAAACCTCAATTTTGTGCCACTAATAATGTGAACAGATGACGCGAAAGTGTATTTTCTCCACAGACATCTCCTTCTGCTCACGTCTCAAAAGAAGACCTTGAGATATTAGCATACATTTCTCTGATTGGCTGTAGCTTTTCTCTTTTTACCCTGGTCATCACCGTTTTACTCTTCATCACAAACAGGTAATATTTTCCTCTTCACCTCAATTATTCTTCTTAATGACTCTTCTTTTTACACTACTGCTGTCCCTCCTTTGTTATTTTAAGTCTCCCATCGATACTTTATTCCTACAATTGATATGACCTAACTTTCTTCCAATCAAGATATGACATAGAAAGTTGTCATTTACAACAGATCCCTTCTTCTCTGTCCAACAGGAAACTCAGAGAAGATGTTTCTATGAACATCCACATCAATCTCGTCATCGCCCTGATCCTCCTCAACCTGCACTTCCTGCCCAGTCAGGCAGCAGCAGCACAGCCCTCCACTTGGCTCTGTTTATACATGGCTCTTGCCCTTCACTACTCCCTGTTGGCCACTTTCAGCTGGATGGCTTTGGAGGGATTCCATCTCTACCTTCTCTTAGTCAAAATCTTCGACATTTCTGTTAGCAGATACATTCTCAAACTCAGTGTGGTGGGATGGGGTAAGTGGAATCCTTCAAACAGTAAGCTGTGGTTATTAGTCAGCAAACTTGTGAGTGACTAATCAATTCTTGTGTTTCAGGTGTTCCTGCAGTCATTGTGTCAGTGGTGGTGATCATAGACAGAGGCTTTTATGGCCATGTCCCTCTAGACAGGTCAAACCACGATGACACTAAAATGTAAGTAAAACCTTTTTAAGTGTGTAAAATTACGAATTATAATCTATACATCGAGAGAGAGAGAGAGCGAGAGAGAGAGAGAGAGAGATCATTGTGTAAGAGGAAATCACTGTCTGTTTCCTTTCTTTGTAGATGCTATATATCTAATGAAATAGTGAAGGCGGTCACTACTACTGGACTGTTCACCATGGTGTTCCTCTTTAACAT
>VUQG01029550.1:30319-72358 GCA_015106755.1 Etia nguti | reverse complement strand
CCTAATCACATGAGCCAAGGTGTGAAAACGGGTGTGGGTCACAATCAGCCAGGGTTTCGGGTGAGCTCATTGTGAAACCTGGCCCCACCCTATCATGTGATTTCCTGAGGTCAGATGGCCCAGGGTGTGAGTGGGCGTTAAGGCGTCTGGGAAGGGATCTCAAAACTGGATTATAGATGGCAGACAGTTGGTGTCGTAAGCCACCGCCTCTGTTCAAAGATGGTCACTCACAGTGGTCATAGATGGCTTCCTTCACTCCTCTTTCAAACCATCTGTCTTGTCTGTCCAAAATGTGAACATTGGCATCCTCGAAAGAGTGACCTTTGTCCTTTAGATGCAGATGGACTGCTGAGTCTTGTCCTGTCGAGGTGGCTCTTCTATGTTGTGCCATGTGTTTATGAAATGGATGTTTGGTCTCTCCAATGTAGAGGTCTGAGCATTCCTCGCTACACTGTACAGCATACACTATGCTGTTAAGTTTATGTTTAGGAGTTTTATCTTTGGGATGAACCAGTTTTTGTCTGAGTGTGTGGCTGGGTCTGAAGTGCACTAGGATGTCGTGCTTGGAGAAGACTCTCCTGAGTTTCTCTGATAAACCGACTACATAAGGGATGACACAATTGTTGCGTTTGTCAAACGCAACAATCTTGTCATTTGTTTTTGTTAATGATGGCCAGATGTCTTTGTGGTTTTGTAATTACTGATCAGTGTACCAGTTCTCATTACCAGGGCAGCAAATCTAACTGTTAAGTGAAAGATGCAGAGTTACGTAAAAGGTGGTATTTAGTGTCGGTGCGTTGCCTTGTGTATGAATTGAGGCAATAGGGAAGCTTACCTATCATATTTAAACCCAAACTACTGTACAGTCTTATTATTAACCTGATTTAAATAAGGTACTTAAATCTAACCAAACAGATAGCAAAAGTAAAAACTAAACAGCGAATTTACAGTGAAAAGTTAGGACAGAAACTGTGGTCCTTAGGTTCACACACCTGTGATTTATTCCATTAATATTTGACCAGCGTAACTTCTGTACTTAAAAATAGGCACAGTTAATATTTTCAAAACTTTATAATACCCATTAAAATAATTGTTGTGCATGCACCAAACACAACTTATTTACTGTTTACCAATTTAAAAACCATTAGCAACTTTAAAATAACCATCTAGATAACTTTCAAGGATAGTTTACCTGTCAATGTATGGGCTATAGTTATTGTAAAGAGTTACGTTTCTTTTTTTAATCATCTTTCCTTGAAGAATGATACTTTTACTGTACATCCCTAATCAGTTTAAACGACACAAACCGCATTGCAGTGCTTACCATTGTTTCAGCTTAGTAGTTATTTTTGTCCCTTCTTAGCATCATATTGAAACTATGTGATTTATATGTTGGTAGCTATTGCATAAACTGAATATGGAACTTGCTCATTTTGTATGGTCAGCTGGGAAATTAGACCACCAGTTCTCACAACATAATAATAGAAATAATATACAGTGTGACCAAAAGGTTTGGAAACACTTTTCTAAAAGAACAAATTACATTAAAAGTTTATTGCCAGCATTGAATTCTTCTATCAAATGTGCCGACTGCAGCGAGAAGCCCCAGAAGCTTTCATAATGAGAATCACATTCGGAACAATAACATGTTAATGTAGAGGTATGCCCTTGTCAGTGGTGTGGACATTCTGACTCTCGTGCACCGACAGAAATGACAGCCTGCTCAGATTCAGCAAAATGTCAAAATAACTTCAGTCAATTGCAGTTTGTTCTAACATCATCCTGCTCTCCTTCCGAAGATCAATGTTAGCCAAAATGAGGCAACAGCAGTTTGCTATTACAATGTCACATCAGCCCTGTCACTTTTCCTCATGATGAAAATTAATTATAATAAAGGCCATTAAGTGAGGTAGCATTACTATCGTTTAAAGAAAGCCTTTGAAGCCATAAAGTACCACGTTGAGAAATTAATTTCTACTATATTTAATCTATATTGACACAGCACCAGGTTATAACAGTGCCCAAAATGACAAAAGCTGATAAAAAGTTCAATTTTCTGTGACTGCTAATCTAAGTATGACCATCTACTGGAGACACACTAGATGTCAAATCAGTAAAATAGCTCCACACTTTCAAGCTTAACTTTAAAATCTCTTCTTTTTGTTCACTTACAAACATTCACAGTCATCTTGTGGTTGATATTTAAGTTCAGACTAAATCTTTAGTGCTGTTTTGGTGTATTTTGGAGTTTCTGATCTGTGCTGTAGGATACGTCCTGTACATTCGACTCACATTCTGCCCCCCTCCTTCATTCATCTGGGAGGGCAAAGATGATCATATCCATCTCCATCCGCCGCTGCCAGCCCCCACTCTATTAAAATACTCCGTGCCATAAAGGTGAATCGCTCATGGACGACGTTCAGTTTCACTGCAATTTTTGAGAAAGTCCGCTGCACTGAAAACAAGTAAAATCACCTCAGACTACTAGCACTTTTTCATTAGTAGACAGGGAGTTAGTGCTGACTGTACATTTTTCTGCAGTGTATACTTTCTTTCCTGTTTCGCCCTCTCGTCTCCTTTCCACACCCTGTCACTTTTGCTCTCTGCCAATCTTGTCTAAACCTCCCCACCCCTCCACCGCCACCTTTGTCAGCCCTGCCCACCCTCCTCCTCACTCAACCCCCCAACTCCCACCGTGCAGTGCTGCTCTCTCCCTGCAACATTTGTCTCTCATTTGAAATGAAGAGGAAATGCCTCCCTGTGGGCTCACAAGTGGCCCATCCTGAGGGCTGCCTGAGATTGATGCCTGTGATCCAGCTGTGCTGATTTACTCCCCGCACCCACAGGGGAGCGGGAGATTACACCGTGCTCTGCTGGAGAGGACGAAAAGCAGACAGACAAAATGAAGCAGAAGGAGCGATAGTAAGATAGCGAGTTAAGGACAGAGGGAGGGAGGGAGAGAGATGTCATGAGAAAGATGAAGCCCTCAGAGTCGTCTCCCACCATTCTGTCCTCTTGTCGCGGACCACTCCTTTCATTACCAAACTGTCTAATTGTGCAACCAAAGCTCTGTTTGATGGTCACTATTTACTTTTCTCTAATTGCTGAGGTGGCAGAATGTGCCCTAACCCAAGTTCTATTCATGATATACACATAGGGCTTGTTGTGTCAAAGTGAAAATCATTATCAGTGTCCCAAGTTGAGAGAACAGGGAGGAAACTAAACAATGTCTGAGTCACAATTCAAGCTTTCGCATTGACATTCGATAAGGCAAAAGCATGTCTCGGCTGACCATTCCCCCTGTGGTAGCAGAGGCAATCTATAGCTGTTGTCTCAACATTGATTCCAACATTATCCTCTTGAGGTCATCTGTATTCAGCCAACAGGGAAGATTGTCCTAAATTTACCTCGTCGCGGCATTAGTTCACTGGCCCCTCCCCTGTCATCAGCTTCAAATTGAATGTGGTGATTGATTACCGGGTCATGGACGAATGATAACACTTTATCATTTCAGCTGACATCATAGTGGAAGTAATCTATTACAGCATGGCACCCAGAGAAGTTAGCACATAATGCTTAAATGTACAATTAAAAGTCCCTTGATAATAATAAGTTTGTTATTTGATTTTACTGCAACAGCCACTGGAAGCATAAGAGCATTGGCTTTAACACAAGAGAAAACTTGACTTATCTACTGCAAATGATTTCAAATTAAATTTAGTGCTGCTGTCATATTTATTTATTTATTTACTTGGCAATACCTGTATGAATATTAAATGTAAATTAATGTTTCCACTTTTGCAGTAAAAGACGGGGAAGAAAAGGCTTTGTTGAACATTTATTGACACTTTAAATCTCGCTGTCTGACTGCAAAGAAAATGTACTTTTCCCTTTTCAGAGTTTTACTCCAGTGAGTTTTATGCACTGAATTTATGGTTTTTGAAAAATAAGTTGACAGCACACTGCCTGCTCTGCCCATTTCACCTTTAACAAGATAGATGCTGGCACTGATATAGTTCCTTGGAGGCAAGATTGCACACAAATACTCAGTTGTGTGTTTGCATGTACACTGCATGTGTGGTTACATGTGGTTACGTGTGCATTATACGCCTGTCTGTGTGCATATAGGGAATCCCACTTATGTGGCAAAATGAATGACACTGATCTTTAACTCAGTAAACACAGAAATTTGTAAAGGCTTTTGTGACCTTTTAGGAGGAACCCATTTGTTTATCTCAGGGGGCATTGATTAGGTGGCAAAAGGAGCAAATGACTTACTGGGACTTGTTGCTCTGTGTCCTCACAAGACAAACACTCCTTCTTCCTCCTGCTTCCCGTGGTCTACAGTTGGCAGCATCTCTTCTATGTCCCTAGTGCATCTCGGTGGGGTGGGGGTGGGGTGGTTGTGCCAAGGTCTGATGAGATGAAGCTGTATTGAACTGCTTACCCAAGGCTTTGTCCAAGAACATAGCACAATAAACAGCCTTTTACGTATCACTGTTAGGCGTTTTATCACAAAGTATTTGTGCATGATGTGTGCAGTAGCTACCCAAACAGATAAATCTCGAGAAAGCTATACCACGTTCTAATGCCCACTTTTACAGACACAAAGACCCTGCTCCACTCAGCCCCACAAAACCACACACACACACATACATGCACCACTACCGCCTGTTTTTATCCCACTGATATCCAAAGAACTGACAGAGTCAAGATCTTATTTACTTGCACACAGAAAGCACATTTATCGCAAATAAAGATAAATGCAAGGCAAAAATGAGGAGAAAATGGTATTCAGTGTAATTGTAAAAAAGCAGCACACTAAATTGTTTTACCAGGCTGGCTTTGCCGTTATAAAGAATTTTTCAATTCCCATGCTAAATTGCGCAGGCCGGACCAAGAAGTAGAAAAATCTGTTATTATGACCCATTGGGAACAAAGTATAAAATAAATAGCTTTTTTATATTCACTGTAGAAACAGATCAGAAAGACTGAAGACAATTGTATGTTTTATACACTTGAGCACAACAGCTGAAGAACTCAACACACATGCAGTGGATTATAGTTTTTTTTCTAAGCATATCAGCACTCATGGTTTTGAACAGATGTGTTGATTAATAATTGCTTCATTATTGTTTTTAAATCATTACATTAAATAAATCTCCTCCTCCTCAGATTAAAAACAAACAAAAAAATGCAGTATGTATTTCTGTCAAAATACATAAATGACATTCTCTGTATTATCTGTTTTTTGTGTGTGTTTTTTTAATTAAAGTGAAGGCAGTTAAAGTGATTGTAATTAACCACTGAAAGAATATAATTATCCATGCATGTGGCATACTCCAGACACCATATAAAAGACTGGCAGGTGAGCCCAAAGTTTTACCTTATTTTGGGAATTACACAGACATAGAAATGAGTTTCCCTTTATTTTTATGCGAGTACTACCAGTTGGAGTTGCACAATCAGAAGATGAAAATAGAAAAGTATGAAAATAGTTGTGCCTATTCCACTAAATGAGCCAGTGGCCTAATATATTGGCACTTCTTTCAATGACAACTATACAACTGCTTAAATCTCTCATAGGAGGCTGTACACACTAAACCCCACCGCAGGTCGCCTGCTAATCGGAAGGTCGGTGGTTCGATCCCTGTCTGGTCCAGTCTGCGTGCCAAATATCCTTGGACAAGATACTAACCCCAAGTTGCTCTCAATGCATTCATTGGAGTGTGAATGTTAGAAAGATGCACTTATATAGAAAGAGCAGAAAAAAGTGCTTGTGAATGGGTGAATGATGCAAGTTGTGTAAAGTGCTTTGAGTGCTCAGTTGGAGTAGAGAAGAGTTATAAAAGAACCAGTCTATTTACCTAGAACACCAAGCTGATATGTTTTGTTTTTGGCACATCTAGAAAGAGCCCTACTTACGTACGTAGCTGTATTATATAATAATCTACCAAGTGTGTCTCAATTGTGTTCTTTATTATTTCTTAAGAAATAATGTGATGTTTGATCAAGCACAACTGATTTCATACGAGTTTTTTTTTTTTTCTGAACCGAGTAAACCTCTAGAGCAGCGGTGTCAAAACATAAGGCTCAGGGTTCACGCTTTTGTAATATGTGAAAAAGTACATAGATTTTGGACTACAGAAGCATTTCTTGATCATGTGGAAAAACCGAGACATGCGTTTGAATTATTGTCGATTAAATGTGTTGCTAAACTTCACTCGTACGTCCCACATAAGATCAAAATGGGCTGTATGTGGCCCATGATGAAAAGTGAGTTTGACATCTCTGCTCAAGAGTATAGGATCAACAGTGCTACCGGTGTCTGAGACGTGTCTGAGCCCAGTAGAGGGCATTAGGAGGTCAATGCATTTCAGACTAATTGCAGCGGAATGCTGAAACACAAATTAATTTGCAAGATTGGAACAATGGCCAAATGGACAAATGTCATCATCTAAGAGTCCAACTCTGAAGGTATATATAGTGGTAACTCTTATAAAGACAATATAACATTCTAGCCTGGATTGTTGTGCATTAACACACTATCTAGTAGCATTTCATTTCTTCTAGAGATTTGTTAAACTGTATGAAATTGTCTTTTCATTTCATAAATTCAAGTAATTGTTTTTATTAAAAAGATCAGTTGGGGAACTGTTGATAAATAATGCGATTTAAAGTTTAACCCAGTTGAATATCCAGTCTATTTTAATTACATTTTGCAGTAATATTAGTTGTGTTATTTCTTGTAATTATTAAACACACGCGCACACACTCACACACATCTTCTGTGATAGAGGAAGCATAGCAGAAGATGCAGACGTGAAGGCAGTGATATCCTGTGGAGTTTAAAATGAGTTTACAACAGAGATCCATTAGGAGGGCTGTAAACATGTCTTTTAGTTATGGATCCATTCATATCCACATAACTCTTCCCCAAACCCTTTTCCTGGCCATTAATGGACTTCTTGACATGCAATTTAGGCTGCTTAGCCACTCTTTAATCTGCTTGTGCCACCCCAAGTTTATGGGGCAAGGAAAATCAAATAAACAGATGGTAATCTAACTAAATTAGAGCACAGGCGATGCTTCCAAGTACTAAGTACTGCATTATCTATCACATGGTTGAGTTGTTTTTCCTTCATGCTACTTAATAATTTATAGTTTGTTGAAAGAACGGTCTTTTTGTTGTTCAATATTTCTGTTTAATCCTTAACGTGTAATAAAGGTGTGGAATCCATTTCAAAGTTAAGTGTATTGCACAGGTTTTGCGTCATACAAATACAAGTGTGAGTGCATGCGTAAGTTCTATAATTTTTCTACATGTTTTAAGTTAATGTAGTGTACATCCATCTGTGCATGTGATGCATCCATGTCTTTATATGTGTGCTTGTGTGACAGTCGGAGGATGTTTGCTGTTATTTTTTCTGGCTTTTAGAGCAAATATCAGTGTGTCCCAGCTGAGAAGGCATTACAGGCTGTTGATTTGAGCAGCTCTCGGGACTCAGTACCATAATCTGCGTCTGTTCTTAGGTGCGTTGTACAGGTGGCTGTTCAGGAGAGGAAGGCTGGGGAATTTGGTTAATTAAGCAAGGTAAACAGCAGATAACTGCCAGCCATCCTGCTGGGACCATAAAAGCACCAGACCTTAGACATCGCCCAAATACCTTAGTAACCATAGTATGTATTTTATTCTTTTCTTGTGCTTTTGTCACATTAAAATCTTTGGCTGGAAATGTATTTACAAATTGCTGCTATTGGGGTTAATGGTTCCTCGGAGATCCATTGTGAACAAGCAAGTTGGCATCCATGACCAGATTCCATTCTTGGAGTGGAGGAGGTGGTGGTTTTGTTAACGATAATGATAATGCATGCCACGCAGATGGCATAAATTATTTTGTGCAACAAGGGTGTAATACAAAGTGGGCCAAAAACAGCACACCATTCTACACTAAAAGTTATTATTTCATGAAATGAGAAGGAGAGGATATTCAAATTGTTTTTCACTACTGAGTGATGGCAGACAGCAGGTGTACGTGCAGAAAAAAAGAAACAAACTTGTGCTGTGGGTATCACACAAACAGCATACAGAATTTTGTTAGCAGTGGTAATGAAGACGACTACAGCAGCATCTTAACTGACCACATTAGCATGTGTAGTTTTAAGCTGTTTAGTGTGTGCCACCGGTGCAATTGAGCAATCAAGCCTGCACACTGATGTTAGCACTTTTCCGTGGTACTTTTCCCTGGTGAATGTTTGTTTGGAAGCCAAAGCCAAGCTGTAGGACAAAAACTGTTTTTATTTGTTAAAAGTAAAACTCTGTTGTTCAGAGTTGTTGTACTTTGTGACTGGCTGGTGCGTGGCTGTAATGAAATTACTCTTGTGTAAATACAGTATAGAATAAAGTGATTTCTTTGTTGATTCAAATTACTCTGACAATCAATACTGGTCATATATTACAATATTGTAAACATTTCTTGAGTGTGTATGAAAAGGATTATCGATGCCCAAATAAGCAAGCTGTCACATAAGCATTGAAAAACTCTCTCTATATAAAACTTCACTTGAGGATGAACAAAATCACTGAATTCTATAAATAAGAAATTATAGTTAATGAGGAAGATCGCAATGGGAAATAATGGTGCTGGTGATACTACAGTAATTCGTTTTAGTTATGGTACATAGTAACTCTCCAGTAACTTGTTCTAATCTTTGTATTTCTTGATTCAGGGTTATTCAGGTAGTACTCATTTATAATTCCTCATTTATTATTCAGTAATTAGTCACACGTACTTCTTTTTGACTTAAGAATACAATTTTAAAATCAAAGTAGCCTTCCCCATCAAATTTGTTAAAATTCTATTATTTTCATATCAATTATTGGCTCCATTACCTAATCAGTTTGTCAAACGAGATGCTGAAACAAAGGTAATTTATTTCAAACTTTTAAAAAATGCAAAAAAAGCATTATTTTTAGGTACTACGGAAAGTCTGGCCCTCCCTGACCAGTTCTGATGAAAGTACTTAGTGAGTTATGCTACAAAGTACACAGAGTTCATGGGTCTTTAAAATGGGAGCTTTTCTCTCTGCAGCCAATGTCTTTAGAATTGCTGAAAGGTCAGCTATAGGTTCACTACATTTGGTCTTTTATGATGAAACAGTGACTAAATTTCTTCATTAGTAGTACAAAACTGAACCCTGTTACCAGTATTAATTTGGACAGTACATGTATTTTCCATTGCGTTATGTCTTCGGTACTTATGCATGCTGCCTCCCTGACATATTAATAGTGCCACTTTGTGTAGGGTCATTCCATTTCAAATTAACATAGGCCTTCTGCTCAGCTGTCTCTGATTTGGATAACGTTTTTATGGTCCAATGTTTAAACATATATAATGATTGCTGTGAAGTTTTAGCTTCATATATCGAATCTTTTTCAAGATGTTACTTTTTGAAAAATGGCCCGTTGACCCACTTTCAGGCCTTTTTTTCACACATTGAAATTTGAGACAGTGTTTGAAAAAGAATATCACAAAAGCTATTAAAGATAAAAGCCTGAAATTTTCACCAGGCTCTTTTCAGGCTCTTCAGGACTTGTAATCTGAGACACACGTGTCAAAAAAATTTTCTTGGCTATATAGATATTTCAATATTGACTAGTTAAAATATGAAAAAAAAGTAATTCTGTAGAGTCCCATATTCGAGCACACACTAATGAAAATCTTCATATAACAAAAGACAACTAATGCTGGTTTGAGCAAATACCACAAGGTGTAAGACAAAAACAAAAATATCAGTAGATAGTCTAATATACTGATATTTACAATAGAGGCATTATAAACCCAACAAGTTCATCCTGTGACATTTATCTTTCCACCCAGCAGCTCAATCACCCAAATCAGACATCTGAATCAAGTGAATGAAGTGTGTCCTTACATTTTAGATTGAAACACAAATCTGAGTTTGAACTCTGTGTTCCCATGTTGTTTCTCTCTGTATTAAATCTTACAGTCCAAAAACATGCTTGGCTGTAGGTGTAAACTCCTGAAGTTCCATGATCTGTGTTTCAGTATTTGTGACATAATCCATCCTGCTTGCATTGCCTTTGGAATTTTTCAACTCTTCCTATTGGAAGCTAATTATTTACCATGCATCGCATTACAATACAATTGCAGTTTTCAGTTCAAACCTCTAAAAAGCATCGACCAGTAACGGCCTTTTGATACATTAACATTTATACTCAAGTTTAACACAAGGAATGATAACTGCTGCTGTGATATGATAATGTTGTGGTCAGTGGTTCAGACCAAATTATGTTCGCCATGCTGTCAGGTGCCCAGGTTGGAGCTGACCTCCTCTGATCTTTTATCCCGTCCTTATCAAGACACCTGTGAATGTGCTCGCCAGGCTGTGAAATGAAATGATACCCTCTCAGCAATAAGAGCAGCCTTCCATTGTCTTCTTTGCCCCATTCATAATCATACTGAAAGCCGTAAAATAAAACAGTTCTTCTGGATCATCTAGGTTGAAACACCCCGATAATTGCATTAAAACAATCATAGTTTTTTTCATCATCATTTTTTTTTTTTTTTACTTGGTCTATTTTGTTTCCCCCATGGTGGACATTGATGCATTAGCTTATACCATAGTGGTAATGAGAGGACCTTGGTCTCCTCTGAGGTGACACAGTGACCCAAATTAACAAACAGAGGGAGTGGGATGTGTAACTCTGTGTGTGTAGGTAGGTGGGAATA
Source organism: Etia nguti (assembly GCA_015106755.1). Classification (NCBI taxonomy): domain Eukaryota; kingdom Metazoa; phylum Chordata; class Actinopteri; order Cichliformes; family Cichlidae; genus Etia; species Etia nguti. The sequence continues at coordinate 61,604 of VUQG01029550.1, read as the reverse complement.
GGGTTGACTTTATGTTTTTCAGCAGAAGTGTACTAATGGAGAAAGTGCAGCATTTTTAAACCTTTACACACATATGTATATATATATTTTTTACTTAACCATTAATCCGAATTATAGAGTTATCTTAACACTTGCATAACCGATAGACATGCCAATATCTGGACGAATGGAACCAAAATTTGACTTATATGCAATGCCAGTTTTGTATTTGCTGCTTATACACGTGTGTGTTGAATCTACTGAGATCTGAGTTTTGTTTTTCTGGCTGTGCAAAGAAAGTGGCAGTCTTCCAACGCAATGTGGCCAAGGTTGATAACTGTAACGCGGCCCAGGTTACGCTCTGACCGCACAGTCAGGCTATGAGATTGGTGGGATTACTGGGGAAGAAATGTTGCCGTGGGAACAGTGGAATGAGAGCAGGGCAGGGCCTGTAAAACATGCAGTCAGAGTTTCATATAGATTAGACATACATGACCACTGTCAGCAATGCCAAAGCATTTATGGACATTTTGAAAGAGGATTAGAAAGTGAATCCCTTTGCTCAGTTTCTGCTGAAGGATTTCTCAGGGAAATTACTTTTCGTTCATTTTCTGCTGCACATTACAATGTTGTTATGGGGACATGAAACTTGTAAACAGGCTTATAGATGGCTTAGACTGCCTTAGTGTTTATTCCATGGTGTTTAATTCAAGATATAGAGGATTTATTGCTGCGATAATATGAAATTATCTTCTTGGCATTTACTTGGAGTGTAAAACTTAACTTGGACTGTTTCATATATATAAATATATATATATATATATATATATATATCCAAGACAGAGCACTAATAATGACCTGCAGCAAGCATGTTTCTGACCACAGACAAACAGACTCAATGAGTGTGGCGTGAGGTCCAGATGTCATTTAGTGCTGACAGCCCAGCACTGAGAATACACTGCCAGAGACCATCATGGATTCCACCGCTAAACTGGCCATGCTGGATGATGTTGTAGGGAGCACAACATTTGTCACAGTGTATCCAGATTCCTTCATGTTTCTCACAGGTTCTTAGTCTTAACCAGCTCTCATATGTGAAGGGAACATGGTGCCAGTTGGTCGACTTGAAAGTTCTGGTGTTCTCGAGCAATTTTGTAGCTGTTGTTAGCTTTAAAAAAAGCTTTTGTCGCTATATTATATCTCAACTATACTCTCTTCCCATGAGTGAAAACATTAAAATGATTTGAAGACAGTAATGGCAGACAAATTTCCACCCACAAGCCACATCAGATCTTTTCTGTTTTGATCACAATTTGGAGGTTGTTGTCACATCTCTTATTAGTCTTAACACAACAGAGCCTTTCTGAATTGCTGGCTTTACTCTGTTATCCAGCATAATTGCTTTTGCATGAGAAAATGCAAATAGGAAAGGTGTGTGCAACCTGTGACAACAGGCAGTAAATAAACTGAAGAGTCCACAGTTCAACAAAAGTGATCATGCGCATGCATAAATATCATACAAAAGTTTTTTTCATATTCTGTTGATCAGTAACCAAAATTAGAGTTTGAAGTGGTCAGTGTTTTTTTCTTCTTTTTGATTATTTAGAGCAGCAATGTACATATCATAAGTAATGTATACAGACTTATTCTTATTCTTTACTTACTTACTTTACTAATTTAATTGTATTCCCTTTTTTTCATCTTGCTGTTTCCAAGATTTCCAGTTGAATCTTTTTTTTTTTGGACAAATTTCCATAAAACACGTATCTTAAATTTTATGATATTATTTGATATGTGATCATATTTGATAATAATGAAAAATAAATATATGAAAAAATCCTTGTCAGCCTTACCTTGAGACTGGTATTGCATTATTATTATATACTGCACTCTGAAAAGTTAAGAATACCATTTAAATGAACTTTTTACCATGGATGTAAAGTGAGAAAATCAACAGATATTCTTGTCATATATTATCAAAGGCTTTAGTACGATGACGCTTTAAAAGCAGAAGGAAATGTTGGAATATACAACATATGTATAATGATGCTGTACTGAAAAAAAAGCCTTTTTTGTGATCAAAGGAAAGTCCATGTTATTTGTATCAGACAAGGAATCGGTTGTTATGTGCCATTGTAATAAATAAAGAATACATAGGATTAGGTAAATAGAAACAAGTTGTTTTGGTTTACTGAAAAGATTAGCATTTCAAGGTCTTACAAAAAAGAATAGAAATCTGAAGTGTCTAACTTCACATGGCCACTACTTCTTCTAACTATGTTAATCACAAAGCATTACTCATTAGCCTTTTTGGGTAGCAACGTCATAGAAACTGTCTTCTATGTTTCATTCTAAAATTTGGTTTGGTTTTGTGAATGAAGGTCACATTACATCCTGCAAAGTGCCGGTCAAACCTTGCTGGGTATGTGCATGGATAATGCATTAGAACAGGGGTGCCCAATCCCAGTCCTCCAGAACTACTGTCCTGCAGCTTTTAGATGCATCCCTACTCCAACAGAGCTGAATCAAATGGTTGGATTACCTCTTCAGTATGCCATCAAGTTTGGCAAAGGCCTGATAACAAGCCATTCATTTGATACAGGTTTCTCGGAACAAGGCTGCAAGGACAGTAGCTTTCGAGGACTGGGATTGGGCACCCCTGCATTACAGGATTCTATATTGTGTCAGTATCATCACATATAAATATTCTGCTACTTCTACTTCAGGTCAGTAACAATCCAGGAAAAAACTGAAATGTCAGCAAGAATTTTTAAGTCCTGTATAGAATCACAATTTTATTTTACTTACTTTCTATTGGTTAAGTCATACAATAGCATCACGGTAACGGGAGATCTTGCTTCATCCGACAGCAAAAGAGGAAAAGAGTAAAAACAACTTTTTGAGTCCTTGGTTTCTTTATTCTGTAACATTCATTCAGTTTCGATTGTGCATAATATTGTAATGTTATACACAATTTCTTTGCTTTTTTCGAATTCCATGGACAAAATGAAAGCAATCGGTGCAAATATTCAGAAAGAATCACTGTACAATTATAGATGCTAACGAGCGTAGGTCATCTGTGAAAATGTATGCAGCCTTGAAATAATCTGAATCATAGAGAACGTGTGTATATCCTCGATAGCGCATATTGGCATTAACTACATATAGACACAACACGTAATACAAACGTGTTGACACCTCCTCCAGAAGAGCATTCATTATGCACACACACAAACCATCAATGACAGGATGCAAGAGGGATGCAAAGGCAACATGGGCCTTGGGTCCCCACTGTAATCTCATTCAGAATGGCAGCAGTGACAGAATGAGTTTTCTCCCCACTGAATAGCAAGACGGCTCTTTGTGTCTTTTTGATTTTCTTTCTTTTCAGATGATGTGTAGGGAAGGAAGGATCCCCTTTGTGTCAAGCCACAAGTCTTAAAAGCAAAGTTGGATGTGGACGCATTTGGGTTGTGTGTGTGAGTGTGTGTGTGTGTGTGTGTGTGTGTGTGTGTGTGTGTGAGACAAAGCGAGAGAAAGAAGGATGAGTACACAATGCACAAACAGCCTGGATCCATGTTTTTCTATGATATCCCGCACAAACAATGTTTCTTGAGAAAAATAGCATCACTGCAGCTAAGTTTGTTGACAGTTTGTTGAAAATATCGAAGACCAAACAAGAAAATGACAAGATTATTTTTCCTCTTATTGAGTTTGTTCTGTAGTGCACACTCCTTCGCCTGTACATAAACAACAACTGCTGCATTTAAACACTGTTTTGAAAAGGCTGCTGAATGTAGAATTTATTATTTAGCTCCTTTGAAGTGGTGATGCGAAAGCAAATAAAGTCTTCATATCGCCAACAATGAAATTGTTGCCCCCATTTAATTTCATTCTCTTCAGGGAAAGATGCTAAATTAGGATTATGGAAAATAACTGAATTGTGTTGTAAACCACCAGCATTCAATTTAAATGCAGCTAAGTCTATAGGTCTATAGGACAATTACATAATTTTTATAATTTTGCCTCTGTACACTACTACAGTGGCTCTTAAACCTAAGAGTCAAGATGACATTGAAGTGCAGACCTTCAACTTTAATTCAAGGAGTTTAATGAAAATTCTCATAAGCAAAACTCATACACTGGCTTGCACAGAATATGGATAACACATCGTGTTTTTAAAGATATTTATTGTTGGCTTCTTTGGATGTTGCACTGCAGCTGAGTCACATGGGCACAAGAGTGACTCAGCATTGTTCCACTTGGCTGGTGACCTGTGAATTAGAAAACAAACATATTGTATGACTTACTGTTTGCTAGATGTTTGTCCAGTATAAAGATTCATGCTAATATAAAGGAAAGCAGGAGTATATGATCCATCAAGTAGACAAACTTACCTCTGCCTCTTTTCCATTCTCCCAAGGTATTTGTGCAAAATAATTCCCTGGGGGTCGAAGTCCCTTTTATTTGTTCTGGGAGCATCAGGGTTCTGGGTAATATTAACTGGGTAGTAGGGTGTTTGGGTTTACATCTTAGATACATTTACTTCTTTATGGGTTTTCGCTGATATTTATTAGGCATCTTGCTTGCTTGTAAATAGTTTTGAAAATGGTTTTATGTAAATATTTTATTTTTGTGTGACTAAGAAACTCTTTTTAATCAAGGTTTTATGATTATGCAGCAGACAGTATTTAAACAGTGCCCAAGTCTTTCTGTGGGAAGGCGCTGGCTGAACCGTGTTTTGAGAGTGGAAAAATAAATCTGCTTCAGGTTTTAAAAATTGCTCTAGGTCTTGTGAACTCATTGCATCTTTTGAGCTTGATGAAGCTCACACTGGAATATTCTTAACATCAGTGAATATACTGGCCACCTCAGAAACACCAAGAGGCCTGGAAGACCACTTATGTTTGCAAGGAAAATCACTTTAAAACCCTTTGCAACATCCAGCCAAGTCAAGACGTTCTCAAGGAGGTAGGTACACTGACAGACGACAGCAAAATTAAACTGTACGGTATGGGCATGTATGAATACCAATGGAACTGAGCCACTGCTTCGTACTGATCATGTGACTGCTGATAGACGTAGCAAGATTCTGAAGTGTACACAGTATTAATGTAGGGTCTTTACAATATAAAGATCCTTGAGGCAACTGTTGTTATGATTTGCTATATAAATAAAATTGAATTGAATACATGACTATACTCTTTTCTCATATTCAGGCAAATGCTGCAAACTGACTAGACAGTGCTATACAGTGGAAATGGACAGTGGACCCATAGCATACTGCAATAACAACCCAAGAATTTATCAAGGTAAAGAAATGAGATATTCTTCAATGACCAGGTCAGTTACCTCATCTCAGCCCAACGGAGCACGCTCTCAGTTAAGACAAAGCTGAATGCAAAAACACCCACAAACGAGCAGCAGCTGAAGGCAGCTGCAGTGAAGGCCCGGCAGATCATCTCTTAAAAAGTGGGTAAATTCAGCACTGGTAATGTTCATGGTTTCTATACTTAAGACAGTCATACTTGAACGACTTTGACTGCAAAGTCATTCAAGTATTAAAAACAGTAATTCTATTTGAAATTATGTGAACTTGTCCAGCTACTTTGGAGCCTCTGAAAATGGGGGATTTTGTATACTTCCTTCCTTCTATACTTCCTTCTATTCACCTTGGCTTTCCTCTCATTTATCTCCTCTTTATGCGCAGCAACATTACCAACTGAGTCTTCATACACTGAAAAAAGTGTATCAAGCAGTATCTATAAAATTATCCAATAGATTGACAATACAGCTTTTATTTATTTATCTGTGTGTTTCTTGTTTTTAGTTTGTTATTAGTTAATTTGGCTGTGTTTATAAAATAAGAAGAAATACCGCAGAAAACCACATGGCTAAAGGCTAACGCGTGAAGCAGCTTTAATGTTGGTCCTCTTTACAATATATTGCTTTACTATTATGTTTGAGTTAGGAGTGTACTCAAGAGAAAGATAATACAGGTAATTGTCATTGTTTTCTGGTCATTTGGTCATAAACAGAAGTTACACTTTGAGCTGATGATGATGCTATTTGAAATGTCAGGGTATCGCTATCATTTACAGGTCATTCCGAGGGTGGCATGATTGGCTGCAACAATTTATATGAATTTTTTTCAAAATCCTAAATGTCATACTGATGCTACGGGAAAAGTCAGAGGACCACTGAGGTCAGAAGGGTTAATCCTTTGGATGTTTGCATAACACTTTGTGTCAATCAGTGATGATGAACAAAGAGACAAATGCCAACCTTACTTTTCTATTTAAAATTTTAAAAAGAGTGAAAACCCAATAAAACTTTAAAAGCTAGTCAGAATACAAAATTTAATGCATTTGGACACAAGACATTTCAGCATTTTATCAGATAAGCAATCCACAACACAGCACACTCGACCCTCTCCTGAAAAAGAACAACTGCAAAGAAAAGACAATATCCCACTTTGTTCGATATTAAATATATATATTTGTAGACATACAGACTTATGTTTTGTGTATCTTATTTACTTTATAAATGTTTAATTAGTACTTCTGTAAAAACAAAAACAGGCATCTTTTTCAGTTGCTAGGAAATCCAGCGAACAACACATTTGCGGACTTCTTTGGCTTGCTTTCACAAATGTTTTCGAATTATTCTGACATCCGAAGCTGCTGTAAGTAGGACATGTTTGGGAGTCACAAGCATTTGAAAGAGTTTAGTGGAAACAGTCCCTCAAAAAAAAAAAAAAAAAAGAAGACTTGTGGCAAATATTTCCTCACAGATCCATGTTTTATTTATTCCCTAACATTCAGTGCTCACTTTTATACAAAAAAATATCTACAGAGGAAATCCCATTTTCAAAAGGTATTTAAGTTGACGAAGAAGATGAATGACAATCACTACTGTCAACGTGATATTAACACAAAGATTATTAAAATATGACATAATGCATAAAAATATGGTAACCTCAATATCCACAGAGTTTCCTTCTGAACACTTTTGAATAGCAATCAATAGCAATAAAGTAGTCCCAAGTGCACTTAGTGGGATGTATTAACCTCAAAAACACATTGAATCTCGGGAGTTGCTAAATCTGCCAAGTTTCATGTAAATGAACTCCCAGGGGAATTTCTCTTGAGAGTGCATGAAGAACAGAGGATGATTATATTTAACAATGGAAAAAGTTCCTCTGTGTAAGCCAGTCTTCACATTCGCTGCGCACTCTCTGTCTGCTGTTGTTCTGCTCTACTGCATTTGTTTTATACCTGTTATTGCCTGTCATCCACTCCATCACTGAACTAGAACTTCATATGCCTCCAAGTCACTGTTTGTTCCTTCTTAAAGGCAAAGAACTGAAAGGAAAAGGAGCTGTAGAAGTGCAATGGAGGTAATTGATACCAGGGTTTGCATGCCACTGTCTTTCAGGACATTACGGAAATAAAACTGCAAGTCTTTGTACAGATTAACAAATAGGCAACCAAAATAGAAACACAACAGCACTGCTGCTCTTAAACAAGACTTGTTTGTGCCTGGTGACTTGGGATGTGAAGATGTATAGTTGTTTCTTTGCAAACATAAGGCATAACAGAAGGTGCATACAAATGTAGTTGTTACTCTCACCAGGATTTTATTTTCTTATTAAAAACAGAAATACAAAAACGTTCAAAGCGTAGCATCTTTCCCATGTCAATCAAACTTTGAGCAGTGTTTCCATTTAACCCGAACATAAACATGGCATAATTTCTGGCATAAACCCAAATTTTTTTATGAGGAACAATTTAAAATTAGGAAGAAGGCACAGGATTACGGTTTGAGAAAAATAAAATTATGTTTGTTATTTCAGTAATGCTCTGCCTGATGTTTTGTTGGCTTGTTTATTGCTAACAGCCCCAGGTAATCATGCATTAAATTGTTTTACTTGGAGTTAAAAGGAGTGCACAGCTATGTTAAGGACTTCTGGACATCACAAAGGCTAAGCTAGATCTGGATGGATAGATGTGGAGCATTTGCCGTTGTTCTTTCAGACGCACCAGACAAAGCACTGGTGAGTAATAACAGTCAAGAGAAATGAGTAATCCGCCACGTAACACACTACTTTGATGAGTAGTAAGTGATGTCATTTTTTTTCAGTGAGTACTGAGGAATTGCTATCATCTTTTATCTACATGCTATACATACCTTCAGAGTGATAATAATTGTTGTACATCTGTGTCATCAGCTTGTTCATCTTTTCTTTCATCTTTTTGTGGAGTGACCTTTATTCGCTCCACACCAGACTACTCCAGGCTGCTGAGGTGCTGCCATCTGGGATTCTCCTCAGGGTTCCACGAGTAACACAATATCTCTGTAAAAGTTTAGTCCTTTACGATTGTAAGCAGCCTTCCAATGAAAACTGAAGACTTCACCTCTCATATTTTCTAAAATAATTTTATGTTTTGTCAACTGATATCTGCACTGTCTGAACTGTGGGTGAGCCAAAAGACAGTTTGCAGGGTTAGTGTTAGGATTCTTATTCTTTTTCTTCTCCACTCCTGCCCACCTCACTCCCACTTGGAAGCACCAGAGGAGCAGATGGCTTGGCATCACCCTGACAGCCCAGTGTCAGCCTGTCTCTTTGGTTTGTCATCCAATCCAAGACTTGCTGTTAGCCCTGAATAAACACAGAAAGTGGCACACCAAAATTAGACATGAACAATTTGAGGGCACCATAAACTGGAATATGAAAACCCACCAAGATATGCCTCAATCAGGAAACAGGTTCGCGCAGCACGGCTCCCCCTCGAGGGACAGACACCATTAAAATGTGACAGAAAAAAACAAAAAAACCCCAAACACATTTGCTTTGCACAGTTGGTGTGAAATTCCTTTATTTATTCTATATCAACTCTAGGTGAGCTCAGGATGTTCAGAGTTTTTCTCTGTGATAATTTTAATTTTTCGTCATAGGAAAAAAAAGGAAATAGCAGTGGGCTGCTGATAAGAGTACAGGTGCCAAGAGAAGAGGGACCACATCAGCTGCTCTGCAGCTGTTTAATCTTTCTCCTGAAGTGTTGGAAATATGAGAATCTGCCAGAATCGATTGAGTCTAAATTTACTTTATCCACAGCTGCAGTAGAACCCTCTCTGATGCCACTACACATCTGTTTTGTTTTTTACACTCAAAAGGAAAATCTCTGTTTTGCATCTATGCCCTTCAGCCCCGAAGGAAACGGCGGGAGGCGCTGACAAAGACACTTATGTTCTCACATATGCAGTGTGCATAGACAGTATCTATTATCTCAACAGGGTTGACAAAGTCAGACTCTATTGACTTTGTATGCATTGGGGTCCAATATTACCTTTCTTTTTCTTTTTTTAGTTAACAAAAAAGAAAAAGCCAAACTTGTGTAAGGCACTGGCAGTGTTACCAAGTTGAGAAATATCTTTTTGATCAGCATTTTATATATACATTTATGAGTAAAAGTCAAAAATTGTGTATCTCCTTATAATTCCAATGCAGCTGTGAGAGCTGATCGCATTCACACGAGAGAGTCGGAGAATGCTTGCATTTCCAATCGCCCCAGGAGCAGCTTTTCACTCAACTACTGCTTAAAACAGGGATGGGACTATTTTTTATGGGCGTCATTTTAACCTGTGCAGAAGTCAGACGAACGGCATAAAGAATTCAGCCAATTTTTGACATAAAAGAATCAGTGCAGACTAAACCCTCTGCGTCTGAAGAACTCCCAGTGTGATTTGAAGCTGTAGTAAAAACAGAACAAAACTGCATTGGAGACAACTTCAAAAGCATGCACCTGCACCTTTCATGGGCAAGCATTATGAATCTGGTGCTGCCTCGTGGTCTAATGTGGAGCTGAAATTTAAGTTAGTGAAACATGCTTTTATTCTATTAATTATGGGTTTTCAAGGTTTTCAGAGTTAAACTAATTATCTGTTGAGTCTTAACTTCAGTCTAAAGTTGGCAGGATTTACTTAAAGGGCCAGAAAATATTTTTTAGTGATGACTTGTAAAGTTATATTAAAGATCTCCTATACGGTATATTGATTTACTTGTAGGTTTAATTGTAACGTGAGACAAATTATGTTGGACAGTTTTCATGTTTGCAAGTTAGTAATAGGAATTTCAATGGCGTCACTAACCGAGCTCTGTGTTATAGAGTAAAATTGCCTGAAATGGTTTCTAGATTAACTCCACTCAGGGAGTATTCTTAATATTTGTTATGATGGTCAAAATGCATATGGGTAAAGTATGAGGTTACTGCTTGCTGCAAGCTACAGCTAAAGTACATCTCTAGTAAGGAGCCCCAGACTCAAAACCAGGGCTTCCATCCCCTAATGCTGCACAATCTCTGAAACTGAGTGAGAGAAACTCAGCTAAAGTCATCACACAGTCATCATCTGGATTAACAAGCTTCAAGTAAAGTATTCAGGAACTAAGACAATCCTGATGAGATGCAGGCTGCAGAATGAGGACATGGCCCATGACTCAGATTACAGAACTGATAGAATCCTCCTGTAACAGTTAAATGCAACATATATGACAACTGTGGATGAGCAAAGGACCAATATTGACTATATTAACTAAGAAGCAGCAGGTCCCCCACTACTTAATAAAGGAAAGCTACTATCACAAGTTCAAGAAAAGAATGGAAATGCTTCTGAGCAGAATAGAGATACTGGGCTTCATTGATAAAACGTACATACTCACAAATATGTGCTTAATCAATAAATTTGGTATTTCCCACTATTCTCTTTCCTTCATAGCTGACTCAAAACCTGCATACACACTGATAATGAAGGTCCTAGACAAATTTAAAATGATTAATAATGTAGGAAACCACTGGTAAAACCCACAAGAAATTCTGAAGAAACACAAAAAGGTCTAAAAGTTAGTGTGTAAAATTTTCACTGCTAGATGTCAGTAGATTGCAGATTGCAGTCACTTGAATTCTTTACAATTGAATTACTTTCTTATCCTTGCCAATTCAACTCTACAATCCTATCTGATTCTTGTAACAAAGTCTAGCTTAGTAAGCCAAAACAGATCAGAAACATTAAATGTTTATTTCAATGCTACAAGCTGCTACTCTATAACAGCTATGGCCAGTCAGTGTGTTTGCTACTATTTAGAACAGATTTGGAACTGGTCTGGATTTTTCCCTATCTGTGGAAGGCTGTCAGTCCACTGTTAACCTCAGCTATCAATGCTGGTTGAGAAGCGTTCACGTTTATTATTTACTCTAGAACAGGCTGTGAGTAGGGTCTGTCTAGACTGCCTTTGCCTCATGAGCCAGAGAAGCTAACTTCTGACTCATGACAGCGATACTGAGGTTGTTGATAATATGCTAAACTGTACTGTCAGTACGATTGCTATTTTTGGTGCTATTAGACTCTGTTAGCTATCGTTTGCTACTGTTAGTGAAACTGTCTTTGAACTTTGTTGGACTCTGACGCTTAGTGAATAAACTTTGTCTGAGAATGTAATCAAACTGTTTTTTAGGAAGAAAGTGGGAGTTTTAGGACACATGAGCCTAACATTAGCTAGCTTATTGTTAGCATAAATTAGCGAGAAGGTAATATTGGCTAGCATAATGTTAGCTTATAACCAGCTGTTGTTTAACCGGCTTTCATCAACTGTCCAGAGAAAGAAAAGTTATCTGCTGACATTAAGTAATTGCGACACTATCTGAAAAACGAAGAGTGTGCACGCTTCTGTGTGTTTGGTCCCCCGACTTCAGTTCAGGAGTGCCAGGATAGTGATATTTATCAATGATGGGGACTCTTTCTCCAAAAATAAAACACAGGTATGATGCTTTGTATCTTGAGACTGAAGGGGAAGACACAGACAGTGTTGCCAACTCCTCAGTAAGGAAAATTGCTATTGGCTGTCCTAAAAAGTCGCTAGAAGTCGCTAAATGACGTCATAGTCTCATTTGCATAATTGGTCATGCTAATGTAATTTGACCTACATTGTAGGAGAGAGAAATAACATCGTGGAAGAGACATAAAGTGAGTAAACAATGTCCTAAATGCAATTATAATTTATTTAGAACTACAAATTAAATTTCTTTTAGCATTTTTTTTTTTTTTTAATGTCACAATTCCAACCCTCCTCCTTTATCCGAGCTTGGACCGGAAAAAGTGACCCGAAATAGGCACTCTGGTGGAGTTACTTTGTGTGTGTGTGTGTGTGTGTGTGTGTTTATAAGTAGTTTTAAACCTTGTGATCCACAAAACAACATAGCAGTAAAAGAAAAACTGACTGAGTTACAGTCAGTGCGGGAGCAGCGGTTTTGCTCATGCGCGATTCATTTGCAGTTTGGATGCATAGGTGTGAACATCTCCTGCCCTGATAGCAGCTGCGTGAGGACCATCCTCGCCTGTGAGCGCTTTGGCACGGGCGAGGTGCCCACGGCAGCACCCGTTGCTTGTTGAGAGTAAGAGCCATAAGTGCTTTCACGTCAAAAAGTGGTCATAAATAAGTCTCCAATAACACCAGAAAAAGTTGCCAGATTTGTCGCTAGTCGCTTTTTAGAAAAAAAGTCACTAAGGGGGTCTGAAAACTCACTAAATATAGCGACAAAGTTGCTAAGTTGACAACACTGGACACAGAATGAAATCTCCCTCCACGGCACACAAACGCGTACAACTTCTATTCTCTTCTGTTTTTGGTATTTTACAGATGTGGCCAGTATCTAGCTACAGTATCTAGCCTATGCCTCCATGCCTGCTGCATGTTTAGCACATTTCCCAGCTTGCTCAGAATTTTTCAGAAAAAGTTAAATTTTGTTTAACATTGAGATGGACATTGTCCAGATAATGATTAACCATCGAAAATTCCAGTAAACGCACCGAAATCGATTCAGTGCCCACACATGTGACCATGTGATGAAACAAGACTGAAAAAAGAAAACCACAAATCCCTTTCCTTAATTTCGTTCTGAATTACACCTCACTTCAGAACATGGACATCATCAAAATTTAAATATAGAATATTCTTTGGCATTTCTCTTTCTTGACCTTAGCTATCCCTGTGTCACAGACTCATACTAAGATTCCATTCCTCCCCTTCTCTCTTTTACCCCTAGTTATAGTATATCCCTATAAAAAATATATATTCTCTCCCTCTTACACCTCTTTCTTGCATTCTATCCTCCCCCTCACCTTGTGCCTAGCTTTCAGCTAAAGTGTGACTTCCTGGGGTGTATGCAACTGTCACCTGACACACCTGCAACTGAAGCTCCAGTAACCTTATACTACTAGAGTGAGCTCTGATTATTCTCCCACTCTTCAGCCACATTGTTATATATACGTTTTTGGAAGCAATGCTCGGGCTTCCAGTTTTGGTCTTTGTATCTTGTTTTGACCTACAGTGTTGCGCAAAAGTCTTGAACTACAACTCATTTCAGTATGTTTTGCTCAGAAAATGGGAGATAGGTGCAGCAATTTATAGAAATAAAGGCTGAGCTCCCTTGAGCAGATGGCTGTCCCTCCCTGAACCTGGTTGTGCTTGAGATTTCGTCCTTGCCCAAACATTTCAAATTTGTATTCATTACTTCATAAAACCTGATGCCACTGACTTTCAGTTCAGGTCTTGCATAGTTTTGCATAGCTCAGCTTTTCTCCCTATTTCCCTTCCTTAAGAACAGCTTCTTGACATTAAGACTATTTTGTCAAGCAGTAGCTGGAGACCCACATGCGTCTCTCAGGTCCTATATCAGTTCTTTGCTAGATCCCCCCCCCCTATTTCCTAAGGATGGGATTTTCATTTCATCTGCTGTAGATAGTTTTTTTTTTTTAGGCCCTCACATATTTTGTTTTACACTTGTCCAGTTTCCTCCAATTTTTAAAGGGCCACATTGCACACCATGGGTTATGGAATAAACCAGTTTTTGCTTACTTTTTATCTATCTATCTATCTATCTATCTATCTATCTATCTATCTATCTATCTATCTATCTATCTATCTATCTATCTATCATGAAGAGAGCAATGGAATCAGGAGTCAAATTCCTTGTTGTGTGGCCAAATAAAGATCATTCTGATCCTGATTCTCATGCGACAAGCTTTCAGCTAAGAGCTCTTCACTAATCACTTAGTTGTTGCAAAACTAATATTTTATGCCTGTCAAACTGTGTTATCTTTGGTATTTTTATATATATATTCAGCTAAAAACTTAAGGAACAAACAGACCGTACGTGACAGAGTGCCAAAAAAAATAATTAAAATTGGTTCTTTGCAAAGTCATCTCTTATGTGTAGACATAATACTAGTTCATCTTTTGAATAAAAAGCCTGTTTTGTGTTTAAATGATTCATAGCTCGGGGTTCAGTTGCTTAACAATCAAAATTTGAAAAAAAGCTCTCAAAATAGTCAGGTACAAGGACTAGACTGAAAATCAGTGAAAAAAGAGCCAATGTCCAACCCCCTCAATTTTCTGAACTTTAAAATACTCTGTTGTTAAATGCAATCCCAAACTCACCACTGCAATCATCAACAGCTTTGATGTGTCAGTTACCGCTTATTCAGATACTGCATAATTACACGCAAGTCCTCGTTTTGTAGACATTCATTTATCACCTTCATTTACCATTAAATGGTGTCTTTATTGTGTTATTGTCCCATACACAGTCCCCAAAAATTGCTCAAGAGTTTGCCTTTATATAAAAACATGTATCAGTCCTTTAGCTGCCTAATTGATTTGTTTTGCCATCTTGTTTCCAAAAAAGACATATGTGAGTGCAAGAATTCTGCTAACCAAAGCAGACTACTCTCTGCTCATACTTGGCCCTCTAATTGGTGCTGCTCTTTGTACATTGCCTTGGTCATTGTTGAACTGAACAGCCTATAATTGTGTTCATAGGATAGCCCATTGTTAGTATCTCCTGCAGAACGTTTCACTACCAATAGTATGTTTGTCTGATATCCGTTCATAGTGAATCTGGTACTTAGAGGGAAATGATAACCTGCGTCATGAACTCAATGACATTGTGGAAAACAAGACTGGAAGCCAACTGCACAGAGGTCAGCCAGAGCACTGGTCAGCTAGCCAGAGAAATAAATACAGCTCAAAACAATAGGAATAATACTGAATACATCAAGATGCATGTCCTGCCAGTCATCAGTTACACAGCTGGGACAGTAAGCTGGCCACGGGAGGAGAAAGATGTCAGTGATGTAACGATGCAAAAACTCCCCTTAATGCAGTCTGCTTGATCCACCCCACCAGGTTCTATAGCAACGTGACTGGGACCATTTTGAACTATTCTAATTAAAATGACTAGCAAAAACAATGGGATAAGGATCACTAGAAATTGCCATGCGGGTGAACATTTTCACAAGCTTTGTGTTTCTGACTTTTAGCTAATCAACACTTTGTATAATACCAGAACTCTGATCTGTATATGCCATATGTAATTGTTGTGGTTAATAAACAACAGAATAATATTTCTAAGTTCCTACACATTTTTCTATAAAACTATGTAGATACTGAAACAGCCAAGTGTTGAATAGTTTGAAGTTTTCATAAACTACATAAACCTGATGTTCATTAACTTTACAAATAGCTTAGATTAAACCCATACAAGGAGCATGCCACCTGAAAACGGAAAGTAATTAGCATTTCTGATTGATGTTTTTCGGGTGCACCTTGTGATTACAAGTGCCCTCTTGCTGATTTTGTATATAAAATGTCTTTGCTTTTATGATAAAATAATCAAAGTGCAAAAGAAAAAAAAACATTACAGTTTGAGACTAGATTACTTATTTTAACCATCAACAAATTGCAATTTTCTGCAGCAAATGTGAATTATAATTAGACTGGACTGATTCATGATTAATGATCACACAGTCCCAAATCTTGTGTCATGGACCTCCTGCTTAAAACTGTAAACAAGAGACTGAAAAGACTGAAAAAAAAACAAAGCAATATTGGTACAATATGTGTTGTGTCTGCAATTAGGTGTCTGTGTGAGACACAAAGAGAAATGTGTGAACGAGAGATTAAAGAACGAAAGAGAGAGAAGGAGGAATGGAGCGTTAGAACAATCATATTAGGGAATTGGGGTGTATCAGTGTTGTTACGTGAAATGAGGTGCCCCACTCCAGGTTGGTTCCAGGCAGTGAATTGATAGATGAAAAGAAGAAACAACGGTAGTCAATTATAGCAGTGCATGATTAACCTAAACTAATTAAGACCTCTGGGTAATGGAAGGAAAGGAAACACTAGCCATCCTTTCCTTTTTACAGTGCAAACCCCCAGCACAGAATCTGTGTGGAGGCCTCCTTTGTTCTCCGTGTCCCAGTACTCAACCCAGCTGAACGACTGCCATTTCTACTGTAACTCCCTGACAGTGCCTCTCTCCAGTTTGCAATATCTTTCAGCCTGTATGTTTGCATGTGTTACTGTGCATGCAAAGCATCGTTATCTTTGTTAGCCAGAAACACTCCTGGCTGGTTCTCTGAAGGAAAGTAAGGAAAGTCTATAGATTTAACTGTGTGCATGTTCCTTTGAAAGCGGTATTTTGAAATAAATTACTCACATGTCACTTCCTGTCCTGTAATTGTCATGGAGCTTTAAAAGAATAATTTGACAATTGGAAATTTGTTGATGTGCTTAATCGCAAAGAGTTCAATGGGATGATTGATGGGATTTTCATTTCTGTAATGTAAATGTGTGGTTTTAGTCGGAGAATCACCACATCTTAAGTTTACTAATTACTACTAAGCTACATATACAAAAACATGTATTCAATAAAATACTCGTCTATATATACATATATATATACTATATTCCAGAGGTATTCACTCGTTTGCCTTCGCACACATGTGAACTTAAGTAACATCTCTATTCTTAATCAACAGGGTTTAATATGATGCCAGCCCACCTTTTGCAGTTTCAACTCCTCTGGAAAGGCATTCCACAATGTTTAGGAGTGTGTTTAATGGGATTTTTGGGAAGAAGCCTCCACTCTAATTCATTCCAAAGGTGTTCTACCAGGTTGAAGTCAGGACTCTGTGCAGGTCGGTCAAGTTCTTCCACACCAAACTCTCTCATCCATGCCATTATGGACCTTGCTTTGTGTATTGGTTTGCTGTCATGTTGGGATGGGAAGGGGCAATCCCCAAACTGTTCCCACAAAGTTGGAAGCATGAAATTGTTCAAAATGTCTTGGTGTGCTAAAGCATTAAGAGTTCCTTTTACTTGAACTAACAGGCCCTGCCCAGCTCCTGAGAAATAACACCACACCAAAAACGCCCCCCTCCACCAAACTATATGCTTGGCACAGTGCAGTCAGACAAGTTCCGTTCTTGTGGCATCCGCGAAACCCAGATTCATCCATCGGATTGTCAAACGAAGAAGCGTGACTTGTCCACCTCTATAGAGTCCAGTGTTGGCATGCTTTACACCATTGCATCTGATGCTTTGATGATCTAAGGCTTGAATTGAGCTGGCTGGCCATGGAACCCTATTCCATGAAGCTCTCTAAGCACTGTTCTTGAGCTAATCTGTCTTTGTAGAAAGTTGGTGACCTCGGTGCGCTATGCGCCTCAACATCAGCTGGCCCCCTCTGTGATTTTCCGTGGCCTACCACTTAGTGGCTGAGTTGCTGTTATTCCCACTCTTTGTTTAATTACCTACTTTGTTATAATACCATGAACAGTTGACTGTGGAATATTTAGTGGTGAGGAAATTTCACGGCTGGACTTGTTGCACAGCTGACATCCTGTCACGGTACCACACTGGAATTCACTGAGCTCCTGAGAGCAACCCATTCTTTGACAAATGTTTGTAGAAGCAGTCTGCATGCCTAGATGCTTAATTTTAAACACCTGTGACCATTGAAGTGGTTGGAACACCTGAATGCAATTATTTCGATGAGTGAGTGAATACTTTTTGCAATATACTGTATGTCCTAAACAAACACTTAGATGCATGTGCTATCTTTCCTGTCATCTTGGCTTATTGCCTTCTATCAGTCAGTTATCGAGTCTTCTAACTTGTGAATAAGAACATTTCCTACAAAATATCAAACTAAGATTTGCAGCATTATTGTGAATAGATTGATTTTCATGGCTAATATATCATATTTTACAATTTAAAACCCCCAAACAAATCAAACAGACAAAAAACTTCATCTTGTTAAAAAATTCTGTTAAAAGAACATCATTCACGAACACTTAGTCTTAATCCAGTCACTTGTAGATAATTTCTCTTGATTTTCTCGCATTTGAAAAACTGGCATTAAAAAAAAAGTTCAAATATTCTATTCAAGTATAAACTTGTATATAGAAAACACTTATTAATGCTCCCTATTTCCCTATATTGCCTTCTCTTCACTAACTCCCAATTAAATACAGAATTGTATTTAAAATCCATCTCCTCACATATCAAGTCTTGAATAACCAGGCCCCATCTTATCTTAAGGACCTCGTAGTACTGTATAATCCCAAAAGAGCACTTTCATGAGACTGGTTCTGCTTCCTTTTAAATAGATGTTTTTCCTCCCTACTCTCACCAAGTACTTGCTCAGTGGGGGTCGTCTGATTGTTGGAGTTTTCTTTGCATTATTCTAGGGTCTTTACATTACAATATAAAGCACCTTAAGGCTGCTGTTTTAATTTGGTGCTATATAAATAAAATTGAATTGAAATTGAAAGTGAAAGTGAAGTGATCATGTTTGTTAGTAATACTCTACAGTATTAAGAGAGTTTGAGCATTTTTTCCAATATCAATTAAAAAAAATAATTGAATAGAAGTGACAGTGAAATCCACATAAAAATTACACTGACAAGCTGTAAAAGAAAATAAATAAACCAAGCAGGACATGTCTGTGCGGCTCACAGATTTATCTCTGATGCAGGATTCCAACACATGGGAATGCTGTGTTTATTTTAAAAGATCAATTTGATGGTGGAAGAGACAGATGACGGGAGGAGGGGGGCTGCTCTTAAAATTTCTGTCTTTTCTAAAGCTAAAGAATGAAGCATCCTGCCACGCTAATTGCATGACTGCACTTTTTCTGCTATTCAACCATCTTAACAACTTCTGCTGCTGTGTATCAGTCAAAGAATGTCAGCGATCCAACTACTTGTGTTGGAAAGGAAAATGAGAGGAAAACTACATGCCTCTTGGTCCACTGCTTACTTGATGGATTATGAGACACTCAAAACCAGACAAGCATCACAGCAAATACTGTATATTTGCATCAACTATGCAAAACAAGAAATCAAAGACTGTGGGGCCTGGGATTTGCAAATTTAGAAAACAAAGTGGTGCCTAATTGAGGCAGTTGTTCTTATATGTTAGAAATCAGTGGATGATTGGCTGGTTTTATTTCTGAGTAAAAGCATCGTTTTTATTTTGTTATTTTTTCTTAATAATATACTGCATCACTCACTGAGTGGATGTGGATCAATGCAGGTTCATCTTTAACCAGGACACATTAATTCAGCTGACCTGGATCCGCACAGCTTTGAAGTTGTCAGTGATCTCCACTAGTCATCAATTTGCAAGAGCTCATCATTTAGAAAACTCCCCTTGCTCCATCACTTTGCATCCTGGGAATTAAAAGAAGCTTTTTCCAATTTCTGCTTTGGGTAGGCATAGTGCTGCTTAAAAGCCTACAGGAAGCAGAAGCAATGTGCTGACATCAGGCAAGCTGTTTGGAATTTTGTAATGTGTTTTCTTAGTGTATGTGCACCCCATATATAAAGATATTTCACACTCAGACTTACCCTAATTAGCTTATGCCTCCCAGTTGTTGTTGCTGTTGCTGTCTTGATCATTCTCAGTGTCACAGGTCAACCAAATAAAATATTCAATATTTTAATTAAAGATAGAGTTATACTTCAGCCCATCAGGATACTGGCAGATAAGGACTTTTATTGGAACCTACTTCAGGTGCTCCTCTTGAACACAACTTTTGTCACATTATAACACTGTTTCTGTCAGTCAGATTATAGTGGAAAGTGAAGCTTAGACAGGATATCACCATATTTCCACTAATGATAGGGATTTTCTGACATTACATTATCTAAGCTGATTTTAGCTCTCCAAAAAAGCATGTCTCATACAGAGCACTTCTTTGACTTTCCTAATGAACTTACTTCCTATTCAGGTTCAGTCTGCTCAAAATGCCACCTTTTCTACTATCTAATGTCACATTTCCATGTTCAAACGTCAATGTTTAGAATTCAGTTTTTACATGATAATAATCTTTGAAGACCAATTAAAGAGGGGCCAGATGTCACAATATATTTTGTTATGCATCAGCTCGTCTAACCCTTAATATTAAAATTAGCGAGGACGAGATCAGAATGTGAATAATAGATTTGACATTAGCTGGCCGGGGTTGTTATTATTGAACATAATTTAGCACAATGTGGTTGATTCCCTTGAATTATGCACACAGGAATATAACATTATTTTGTTTGCATGGACAAAAACCCCACCGCTAACCATCTGTTATGTACTGCTGGCGAGCAGCAGTTTTTGTTTGAGTGAAAGGCGTATACAACAGGCTGTTTCGGTCAGCGTATTGTTTGCATAAATAGACCTCTTAACCTCTACATTATGTGAATGATGCTCTGATGATGATATAACACATCCATAAATTTTAAAATAAATACAATAGCTTGCACATGCCTCAGTGGAATATAATAAACCATTTCACTAAAAACCAGGTTCACTTACAATGTGCTCAGTGGACTTTGATCTGAACTACCAGCATTTTATTTAAAGAACCAACATAGGATCAAAGTAGTTCTGTGACAGGGATGTAAAACATGCAATAATAAACTAAAAGAATGTGTGTTCACCATGTTTTTATACATATTAGGACTCAGGGTTTTGTGATCTCATATATTATTAAAAGTCTGTTTAATTCTGTGGCATAAAAAGAGTGATATATCTAGCTCACATGCTGTTCCTAGAAATTCAAGAGAAGGTTCTACAATGAGTGTGAAGGAATTGCTTTTTTGAAAAACATAAGTTTGAAGAAGCACTAACATAAGTTATTAGATTTAACTTTAAAAATTACTTAGAAGTTCTCTGTAAAAATTACGTTTGTTTGTGAGCCCCCCTATATTAGGTGAAGTGTTGGGATTGTTACTCAAGAAAAGTTATGTACACATTACTCATTACTTCTCTTAAAAGTAATGCAGTATGTTACTTACTCACCAGAGAAAGTAATTTTTTTACACTACTCACCACATTACTTTCTTGTTACTCCATTAAATTGACCTGAAATGCATTGACTCACAATTACCAGTTAACATTATAAATCTCTGGATACTTCACACACCGCAATGCAAATTCACATCCTAATGAGGACACACATACAAATTTTCTTTTAGTATTTACATGTGAACACAAAGCCGCAACACAAAGCAAAGATGAAAGTCAGCCTAAACAGACTTCAGTGATTATGCTATAAAAACATGAACAGGTAAAAAAAGAGGCTGCAAGCCTGACTGCTCATCTCTGCCTATGTTAACTGTTAAAGATCAGGCTCTGGCTGCTGAACTAGAGGTCAGCATACACTCAGCTTCATCATTCTGTGCTTATGGCTAGCTGTGTGTTAGCATGCTATCTTTGCATAGGCTTGCAAAGAGCCAAAGTTGTGTTAGCAATTTCCTGCGCTTTTGTGCTGTTACTTCAACATCATGCTCTTCTTCTTTTAAAGGTAATGGCCATATTACCACTATGATAAGCTTTACCATTTTCTTCTTCAAGTTCACAAACTCAAATCAGATGATTTTTGCACAATTTTTTTCATGTTTTTTTCTATCCACCCAGCATGCAGAAAACTGAAGAACCTTTGTAAGGCAAGTAACGATATAATTGCAGCTGTAATGTAAATACTAAATTTAGATGACAGTAACAGGTTTTTTACTGTGAAAAATATATCACCCAACACTGACATATGTACTCAAGTCTTGTGAAATGTTTACAGTGTGTTGATATCCATGGCCCTTGCTGCTTGTAAGAACATGGTTCTCTCTATTTTAGTCGTGCTAAGGAATTTAATTAATCATGCTGTTCAACTGCACGAGTTTAGTCCTAAAGATAAAGCAAGAAAATGACAATATCAAAAGTGAAGAGTGCAAGTTCTACCTTCCTGTCTTTCAAGATTTGCAGTTTTTATGCGTTAGTATATTCATTGTTCAAGTTATTCCTACCTTTCTTTTGTCTGGCCATTTGTTTTCATACTTATGTGCTTCTGGTTGAAACTTCCACTTGGTCTTAAAAAAATGTAGTTATTTTTTATTTAGGTCACACTGTAGGGTAATTTTAAACAATAAATATTCCAGTGGCTATATAGATCAAGTCTGCCAACCAGAAGCTCCTGTCATGACCAATTAGAAATGCTTTGTGACTCAAAAATGTGCTCACAGGCATGAAGCTGCTCTACCTGTAGCCATTGTCAGTCAAGAAAAAGCAAACACCCCTGTTAACCCAACGCACGAAAAGGAGAGCTTGCTGCCTCAAGTACAACAGCATTTCTGAAGATAAAGTCAATGAATATTTTATAACGCCTTGATTATGGGCACATGTAATTACTGCCTTTCCCATAATGCTTGACTAAGCCTTAACATCCAGGAATGAAGTGAAGTGGGGTGCACAGAAGGTTTGAATCCCTCGCATCTACTCACCCACACCCCCAAATTACAAAATACTGTAATGTTTTTAAGCTCATTTACATACTTTGATCACTATGTGATGCGTGTACCAATACTTTCACTTCTGAGTGAACACTGCTGCTTATTAAACCTCTTGAAAATGTGAAGTAGCACTGCTGCTCTTGTGGAACTTGATTCAGATTCAGTTTTTTTCTCCTCATTTCAATGAGTCCGTAATTTGCGTACGGTGATGTGACCATAAAGGAGGAAAGTTTATGGGCTTAGAAAGAACAAACAAGTCCACCTTCATATGAAGTTTTTCTTTTTTCTTTTTCCCTTTTTTTCATAAATACATTAAAGAGGTATCAAATATACTGGTGATACCAGCTAATATTCATCACATCCAGAGGCCAGAATGATCTGGAACATTGTTCCAACACCTTCACTTAATGAGCATTTAAATCTGATAGGCATGTTAATGCATATTACTGTCGAAAGAGTTCATTTTTCGTGTCCTGCAGCCTGGCACTGCTTCCAGTGATAGCATGGAGATACTTGCTCAGTAATAAGAAAATAATGACATCCCACGGCCCACTTACACACTCAATATATCCTTTTTTCTTCTCATTCCTGTGATGATGTCTCATTCCTAAATGATGAAGATTTCTAAATGATGAAAATTTAGTTGGTCACGGCATCTAGCTAGTGCCATGGAAGAGAAATGAGCAAAACGGAGTAACATTTTTTTTTAAGTACAAGGCAATTTAAAGTGCAACTTCTCGAGAAGCTCAAAATATCACCAAACAGAAAAACTGTTTCTGCACAGTTTGTCACAAAATGTGTCTGCTAGCTAAAAGTACAGTTATGGCATATCAAAGGGAGAACAATAAACAAACAAGCAAAAAAAACAAAAACAACTAAATATGACATTATCAGAGATGGAGAAAGTTGAAAAGACAGTAGTTAGGAGGAGATGACAGATGATTTTCAAAGGTAAGAACTGTTCAGAAAGTAGCATTTTATAAACTTGAAATTTTTTATTCATTTTAGAGCCTTTAAAACAGATACATCATTCAACAACATGATGCATATATATATATATATATGTATGTATTTTAAACTTCTTGCAAAACAAGTTGAAGTGTACTCAGTTTGTGTTATTCAAAAGTTGCATGAAATACCAAGCAAGGTAGTGCAACCTGCAATTGTTAGTGTGCAGTACTTTGATTAAATTTACAGTGATTTCCTATGATGGACTGGTACAGAGCAGGGCATCAGTGTTAGGTTACATAAGGGTAACAGACTTATATTATTATTAAATATATTATCAGTTACTATATATAACATGGATTTGGTTAGATTTATGTAGTTAATTCAACCTTTTGTAGTAGCATGGCACTGTCTAAGGGTTGGAAGTCAGCCACATTTCTTGTAGCTTGTGAAATATCTGCTTATATCTTGTCAAATTCAGTTAGAGCCCTAAATCCACTAAAATCTCTGAATATTGAAGTAGCAGCACAGAGCTACAGCCACAGGAGTAGCTCAGTGTTTATTTTTCCCACAGTTTTCCCACTACTATACCTGATCCGAGGGTTCAGCCACCTGTCAAATCCCATTTTAACCTTTGATCATGTTCATTTTTATTATTTAATTTTTTTCCCCATCCATATATTTACTGTTCACCTAGGCCCCAGTTACAGAGGCCTACAGATCTATTGGTGACTCCCTGGCAACCTCTGGTTGCTAAAGAAAAATGCCTATTCCCCTACAAGTTGGCAAGTGGTTGCTATTTGTCATTACGTGAAATTCCTGCACCAAAAAAATCTTAGTGATTGCTTTGGTCACTAGCAGATTGCCACAATTGCCCGTAGTTTGCATGTGAAATGTAGACACATGCAAACTTGACAAAGTGGGATGAAAACTGGACATGGAGAACATTCCTTGTCAAAGTAAAAAAACAAAAAACAAAAACAGTCTCTGATTCCAGTTTGCATCAAACTCTTCACAGACTCACTGATGTTTGCAGTGTTTGTAGGTCTTCCATACAAAGGTACAGGTGACTACAGTAAACTGCTAGTGATCAAAGCAGTCGCAAAGAGGTTTTTTGGCAAGGCACAGTATACTCCTTTGTGACTAATTTCAAGAAGAGTGAGCAAGCTACTTCTTGACAACCAGTTGGGGACTACAGATTTATTACATTTTAAATTTCACAGCAGCTATCAGTAAACTTCATCAAACCGAGAGACTGAGAGACTGACAACATTTATATCGTTGAGGACACTATATGATTTTAAAAGGAAACGTACTAAAAAATGTATTCACAAAAAGAAAAGAAAAGCAGAACAACAACCATCCACACAGTCAGCGAATATTAAATGCTGCAGATAATAAAGTGCACGTCCAGATGACTGTGGTATTGCATTGTTTGTGTTGTGCTCTTTTAATTACTGACATTTGACCAATTGATGGATTAGAAGTGCGTGTTTTACTTCTTTAGATAAAAGAAAACATGTCACAGGTATGGACATAAGGATATAGTAACAAGCTATGCTCTTCATCTTCATGTTTTTTTTTTCATTTTTAAAGGATGCAATGTTTGTTTTGAATGTATTTACTTTAACTCATAGGCATAGCTGGCATGCTGACATCCCTTGTATAATTTAATTGGCAGTTAGATGGGCACTGATATTATATTCTTATAGCCAAACTAATCTGGAGCCACATTTCTGAGTCTAGCACTTGTAGGCATTTGCCATCAAGTAAATGGCCCCTCGAAGATCAAACCTGCCAGAGGCCTCCCATCATTTCATTTCTAAAAAGGAAGACTAGCATGTGATTCAAGTATAAATATTTCATTTAATTCCTTAGATTCGTTTTAAATAGGCAGTAAACATATTGATGTGATCTTTTCTGATGGTTTAAACTGCTTTTCAAAATGAGCACTCACATTGCCCTTATTATATTCCAAAGTGTATGTAAAAGATTAACTGTTTTGTATTACATTTCACTTGGTCAAACAGGGCAAATGCCATTATCAATTCAAACTGTATACAGCACTTAAGCTCATTTGTATTCAAAGCATTTTCTGACTTGATTCTATTTTCTTAATCCTAACTCGGGTCGCTGACCTGTGTTTTCTCAGGAGATCTAAAGAAGTCTAGTCACTTTTTTTGTGTGTGTATTTGTATGTGAGCAGTGTATAACAGCTTGATGCACTACACCAAAGACTAAATCAAGCTTTCATTTCTTGTTACTAGACTTACAATACAGTAAACTATCTACTGACATACAATAACCTCAGAAAATTACTTCAGACTACATGTTGGGGGCTTTTCCATTGCCATGGAACATAAAAAGAGAGTAGTTGCACCTTGAGCAAAAATCAAGAGTTACTCTCAATCTCACAAGGTTAATCAGATAATTTATAACAAGCCTGTTGCAAAGCCACCTTTAGCTGAAGTAGCAGTGGACATACAGTGCATGCATGGAGGCAGACACCCACACGTACACACACACACACACACACACACACACACACACACACACACACACACACACACACACACACACACTACTCCCTAGCAGGCACTTGCTGAGTCCACACAACACTAGTTTGGCATGACCCTTATCAGAGTCTGGCAGTCTAATTACAGCTCAGGCAGTGAGAATCCATTGATTTGAAGATAAATGTTAGCACACCTGTGTGCTGAATCCATTACAATCTTATCTTAATGGCTCTGGGAAAATGCTTCATTAAGGTTCATTAGAATAATGTGAGGCATTAAGCATTAATTAGTTTACCATTGTGAATTGTCAGATTTACTTCCAGACAAAAACAAAGTGCTGTGTTTTTCATTAGGCAGGAATACTGTAAAGCTAACACAAACATATTATATAATATATAATATAATATAATGTTTAAAGCTAATCCATGGTGTTTATTTTACCCTACACAGAGCACCTGGACAAGTAAGATATCGTCAATCTTGGCAAACAATCGAAGGCACCCCTCTTTTCTTTATATTTATAATATTTTATATAAACATTTAGACAGAAAAAAGCTACAAATGATTTGTAAATACTGGCCCAGATCTGCAAGGTTATCTAGTTTCACTGTCACTATCTGAAGGGAATGGTCCGTGGACTCTAATGAGCTGTGAAATTACATTATGAATAGAGGAGCCGGGGCTTCGGTCTCCCCAGTTCCTGTGGTTAACTTGAGAAAACTGAGCAGAGGACCAGGACATCTCATCTAACTTAAAATTCTGATGACTGAGTGGAGGGATATGGGGCAGGAGACTCTCTGAGTTTTGAAGACTAAGAGCGACATAATCATGATGGCTGGAATGGCAAATATTACGGAGGAAAGTTATTTCAGGAGTGGGCACACTGGAAAAAGAAATAATGGCAAAGAATGATTGACATATTGCGGGGCGTACTTGGCTTCGTTGGAAAGAAAGATTTTGGGTCGATGAAAAATTGACTTGGATTTACATCACCTTCATTATTTTTATCCGGCAAGCAGAATTTACAAGCAATGTAAGGAGTAACTGTAACTGCTGCAGCATAAATTTTGTCAGCAAATGTAGCATGTAAAGCTAAGACAATGCAAAAAATGAATACATAAAAAACAGAAATAACAGTTTGTCTGCACTTTTCGATATGATGACTAGATGCATATTGAATTTAGTTAGTTTAGCAGTGAATCATACTAAGTAACACTCTTTCTCCTCTTACTTGCCCTAAACAGAACAAGCATTTGATATTCTTAGTTGTTCTAAATGTTTAACTCCTATAGGATGAACTTATTTCTTTTCAACCTCCACAAGTATATGTACCACTAACAAATTGTAACTGCTGGGAAAAGCTTTGAGAATACATTTAATTATTTGTGTTTGTGTTTCTGGGTTTTTTTTTAATCTATCTGACAAGCTGATCAGATGTCCTTGTAGGCACTCCAAATGTAGCAACGCATTAATTAACAACTCTTATATTTGTCAGATCATCAGTAACTGTGTTTCTGCCTTCAAAAATATATTCATTCAGGTCATTTATTGACTGTCCTATGTATTCTTTTCATTTTTTTTTTTACCTCTCCCTCCCCTCACGAGTCACACTCAACCCTCCTTTTGACAACTGTGGCATCCTCCAGTCCCTCCTCCCTCCACCTCCCTCTCTTTGCCTTAGGCCCGTGGGTGGTTCAGATAATTTGCTTAATTTGTTGCCATTCACTCTCAGGACATGGATCAAAGAACTGTTAAATTGCACTGACGTGGCAGCATCTCGGAGTGACTGAGAGTGGAAGAAGAGAGGGAGACGGAGAGGGAGAGAGAGGTAAGCCCTCCAGCTAAAGGAGGAGACTTCCAACATCCTCACTACCACACTGTGTATTTGTGTGGGTGTGTTTGTGAGTGTATGTGTGTGTGCGTATCTACGTGTATGTGTGTGCTATGACATGAGGATGGAGACACCTACTCTCTTCACTAGCAGGCCAAGTTCTGTTGGTGTGTGGATTCTGCTGATAATGGTTGCAGCCAATTCAGATAGCCTGTCAATAAACATTAGAGCACTACTACAGTTGGCTGATTGCTGGTATGAGCACAGACTGAGTGGTTATTTATGTTGGGAATGTCATGGGATTTGAAATAAAGGGGTTAGCCAGGAATGATGTAAACTTTTTAGATCTCGGGCTCATTTCCTGAACCCCTCTCGGTCCCAAATACCCTGAACCAAGACAATTGCGATTTCTACACCCAAACTACTGATCAGCACTTTCTCTTCACTTTTCTGTCCTATTCTCGCTAATTCTAATTAATAAGCTGCATGAAACGTCAACTTACCACAGAGCAGGATCATGAAAAAGACCATTAGAATGATGCAATTACCCAGAGGACTCCGATGAGAGATACATGCAATCAAAGTGTGAAGAGGCAGGGAGGCAATGTAGCAGTAGGCTGGGGGAAGGAAAAAAAAGCAGATGTTGCAAAAAAAAAAAAAGTCTTCAAAGAGAAGGATGGGCTTGAAAACCCAGGAGAGGGAGCTGTGGGAGCTCTTCTTAGGCAAAAATGTGACAGAGCTCCTCCTGGACCTGGGAAGACACTGAGAACCAATGAACAGCAGGAGATATTCTCGCTCTCTTCTTTCTTTGTCCTTCATTTTCACATCCTCTTCTTTTTGTCTTAAAATGCAAAGATGCAGGATAGTGTAACACACAGACAACTTGTGTTGTTTGAAAAGCAGTTTCAGATAAATACAATTTTTGACTATAACATTACATATTCTGACCAACAGATAATTGAGGTAAGCATGTGCTGTGTTACTGTACCTATCTTGACACGAGATTTCTGATTTTCAGTATGAACTATGTGACCTGCAGTAAAAATGGAATCACACACAATTATGCATGGATATACTACGTGATGCAACTCTGTGCATATGACATTAAATCCTGTCAGCAAAAGCTTTCACCCTGTGGACTTCAGCACCATGGACAGAGACATTTTCCTGCGAGAGATGCAATCTCTCTACGTTTTGAATGGAAAATCCCATGCTGTGGTACTCATAAGCCTGTATGCCATATTGATGTCTAATTAAAAATCATAATTGTATTCATAGGATTTTCATTTGCTTCTTGAACACATTTCATTTCACAGTGTCCTGTTAGCTGATATTAGCTTTACTTAACATCAGTGATGTATCATAAGTGATGAAACATAATCATCATCTGTTATCATCAAACATGACACGCTGGTACTGGTCCACGTTCTTTCAGTCAGCCTATGCATGAGATTGATTCCTTATATGAGTAGGCACAATATACATTTAAAGCAAGCAAGTACAAGAAGGTGCATTACTTGATCTGATTTAAATCCATCATGTCAGTCTTAATGTTTTACACTATTAGACTTAAGCAACAGGATGTTTAAGAACCTGATACTGCAAGGTATGCACACAGAGATAGCAGCAGCAAGCAGGAAAGTATAGATGAAGAAATATATGCCTGCATTTTTACAGTATATCGTTAGACATGGAGCTACATGAGGTTGAATTCAGTTTTATTGTATTTGTATTTTTGCCAAGAGATGCAAAGGTAGGTAAGGAAAACTAATCACTTGTCTTCGTGGTGGCTTACACAAGCAGGGTGTAATGGGGAAACTGAAACTCTGTTCATATATACAAACTACCGGGCAATAAAATGATAAAAGAGAGACTGTATATTAAGCGACTGGTTGCACAGGGACCAAAGATGAACAGTGTACAGTATTTGCCGTCCACACTTACATTCTGAGTGACATTTATATAATACTGAAGAATCCTGCAAAAAAAAAAAGAGGAGGCGGGGGGTTAAGATCAGAGAAAAAGAGATTGGCAGTTGAAGATGCAGATGTTTGTGCATGATAAAAGTGACTCGCATTATTGATTAATTCACTCGCCTACGTATGGCAGGAACTGTTTAAATGTATGCTAGTGTTCCCTCAATTCTTCAGACTGTACTACAATATTTATGCGCTCCTGCATGTAAATGCCGTATCCCATTTTCAAATAGCCTCGCTACGCTATAAATATCTCAAGAAATGAAAGGGATCTTAAGGCTTTTTTTTTTTGTTGCTTTTTTTTGAGACAGTAGTTACCACTGAGTAATATGGCTCAATGTTACTTATTGCATGTTTTGTATCCCTGTGTTTTCTATTATCGTGTGTCAGAGATATAGATTTTTGTCATGCTCATCCACCGAGGAGGCGGATTTTTAAAAAAACACACAAAAAAACCTCTAAAGGTGTTCTAACTTTCACATTTATTTTTTAAGTCTACCAGTTATCCTCCTCATATCCTATTCACATAGCCGCTGCCTTATGCATAAATGCATCAACCTGACAAACTTTGTGTTTGCCAATAATTTCCATGCTGTGATTTTTTAGATGACTTGGAAGATGATTCATCATCCATCATAAAATGCGCATGGATGCCAGTCTGTGTAGGCATGCATTCATTGGTCTGGTTTTTTGAAATTCAGGTTGCCAGCCACAAAGGTAATGTGTGAAAAAAGGGCTATTTAGATATGGAAAGCCTGATTAATTTATCAGAAAGAAGCTATTGGAGGCTGATCTTCCTCTTTGCAGATTTCTCCCATTATTGGGCATTGCTGCTGTGCTTTCAGTTCCCCTTCTTTTAATATTCTTATTTTCTTTTTTTTAACCGTGTCTCAGTTGGTTTTTAGTAGAGAGAGTCTATTTTGTTTGTCATTCTTCCAGCAAATTATTGTTTGAATACCCTGTTACAACTGCAGCATTATTTGTCGCATCTCTCCCTCTGGTGATTTCTATCATATGCATGTGGAAGTTCCTGTTTCACACTATCCTGAAAATCCAGCTGTATAAGAGATAATATTGTTGTATTAGTTCTATTTCAGATGCAGATTAGAAAGTATAAAGCCAGAGCTACCTCTCTCCTTTTAATAAGTGTGAAACTGCATATCCTTTCTGATTTTTACCATTGGCAAGAGATATGGTCAAGGTATCCTTTGGCGATGGTGATGCAACAGCTACGGCAATGTTAGATACAGAGAGTAAATGCTCCTGTGTGACATGACAAAGTTTAATTTTTGCCTGTTGTTTTTTTTTTTTTTTTTTTTTTTTTCTAAAAAATTTTTTTTTTTTTGGAAAAAATAATA
>VUQG01029550.1:0-21683 GCA_015106755.1 Etia nguti | reverse complement strand
CTATCCTCTTGCAAGCTTTTTATTTATTTCTTTTTTTTAGTTTTCAGAAAATCATATGACTTCTATGCCCAGACTTACACACATGGCAAGATAAGCATGCACACACACACAGACACACACACACATATACAGACAAACAGAAGCACAAATCCCTCTGGCCTCCCAGCCTGCCTTCTTCCCCTGCTGCGCTTGATCAGGCATCCTTTCTTCATCTACAGAACACAGAGAAATGGCTGTGGTCCCATGTAGCCTTGTTTTCATCCTGCCTTTTCCATTTTAAGCCCCAGAACACCACTGAAAAAGCAGCTTCATTTTGACAAACTCTTTTAGGTGTCCATCTACTTACTTGTTAGTCTGCCTGGCTAGCCGCCTGCGGGTCTAGCAGCAATCCCATCAGTGACTTCTGTCTCCTGTCAGATTCAAGGCTTCACCCTGGGAAGTCATATTGATGGGGGAACAACTGGCCCTTTGGTTTTGATGGGGGAGAGAAAAAAACTGTTAGAAGATTCCTAATGAAATGAAAATGGCTCTTTTAAGGGCTGTTTTAGCGTGGGATGAAATGCATGAGAGAGAACTGAAAGAGCTGTGATGAAAAGAACCAATGGACCAATGGATGATCTTTTAAAACTCAAGTCCTATGAATTAGAGCCTTTGGAGTAGTTACTGTAAGATCATCTGAATTCAAAAAGAAATCATAGTTGTTTCCACTAATGAGACAATTTAAGTGCACAATCCATAAGTGCAGGTCAAAGAAAACAGGTTTGAGTGTGTACATCTATATATGGTTATTACGTACCTTTTGGTAATATCATAATGTCTATAAACTCAGTTTACAGAAATTATGGAGACATATTTTCCAAATTTCCAATATTTTCATCAATTCACCTAACAAGCGTGGCAGAGATTAGTAAAAGAATTTAAGGGCAGGAGACTTGTCAGACTTTATTTTAATTCAGTTCAGTTTTATTTGTATAGCACCCAATCACAACAGTCGTTGCCTCAAGGCACTTTATATTGTAAGGTAATACAATAATACAAAGAAAACCCCAACAATCAAATGACCCCCTTTCAGTAAACACTTGGAAAGAGTGGGAAGGACAAACATCCTTTTAACAGGAAAAAACCTCTGGCAGAACGATCATCAGATAAAGGCAGCCATCAGTTTGGGTGAGGGCAGGAAGAAAGGACAAAGACGCTGTGGAAGAGACCCAGAGATTAAAATTAACTAATAATTAAATGCAGAGAGAGGTGTATAAACACATTGTGAGTTAAAAAGGTGAATGAAAAACAACCACACACACAGCTTAAGCCGATTGCAGCATAACTAAGTGAGGATTCATGGTCATCTGATCCAACCCTAACTACATATTTATCAAAAAGGAAAGTTTTACGCCTAATCCTAAAAGCAGAGAGGATGTCTTTCTCCTGAATCCAGACTGGTTCCACAGAAGAGGGGCCTGAAAGCTGAAGGCCCTGCCATTCTACTTTTAAATAACCCTAGGAACCACAAGTAAGTCTGCACTCTGAGAGTGAAGTAATTTATTGGGGTGGTACAGTACTATAAGGTCTTTAAGATCAGATGGGCCTTGATTATTCAATTCAAGTTAACAGGGAGCCAGTGGAGAGAAGCCAATATGGGAGAAATATGCTCTCTCATTCTACTGAATGTCAGTATTCTCGCTGCAGCATTTTGGATCAACTGAAGGCTTTTCAGGGAGTTTTTAGGACACGCTACTAAAAATGAATTACACTAGTTCAGCATAGATGTAATACATAAAGTAATAAAGACTTGCAAATTAACTTTCCCCTAAATGAGAGAAGCAAATCTTTGGCAAGTTCAACAGAATGTGAAAGTACAAGACAGCTGAGTGTATTAGTAAGTTATTACAACATGAGCAATTTGGTTTTTCTTTTTCACTCAGGTTGGATCTGGTGCAGGCAGACTGTCGGATCTTCAAGAGTGCGAGGATGTAATGGTCAGTCACCATTGTGACAACCACAAGCACACTTTTCCATGCCCTTCCCAGATGTCTGTTTCCTACCTGCGCAGCCCACTGTAGTCTCAAGGCTAAGAGATTATCGTGTTGATCTCAAAGTGTGAATCAATTAAGCTCTCACCACATTTGCAATCAATAAACAGCGACGCCACTGACAGGCTTCCACCTCAATCCTTCCCCCATTGTTAAAATGTCCTCTAAAGCACATGTGTTGGAACTCCTGCAGAGACAACCAAACAAAATGACTATTCCATGCCTATATCGACGGATACTAAGCAAGGGACTAGGGGGAACCAGGGGCAACAACAGAAAAGGGGTTTTCAAGAATCAGAGATGGATTTGTGTCATGATTGTCAATGATCTGTTCTTTTGCCCTCCATCAGACAGTGAAGCCCAATTTGTATTCCTGTTTCTTTTTTGTAGCTGTCAGGGAGACAGACGTGTGTCCATGTCTGCTGCTGGGGCAGTCAATGAGCCATTGATTTGGAGAACCGTGCTGGTGTCTGAGATGCCCACGTGATGGATGAGGCCCTTCTTAAACAGAAGGTAAAAAAAAAAAAACCCAGAAAAACAAATAATAATTTAAAAAAAATACAGAGCACAGAATGAATAAAAGCAGGAGATATACAGTAGTAGTTTTGAAACTTTATAAACTGCTCACGCTGCCATTTCATGGTAAATGCTTTCATAGACCTGGTTTTCTTTGATGATTCGTTTACGGTTTTGATCTCTTTGTCTATTACCATTGTTGCAGATTCTTTGCCCATTACCTCTTCAAAAACTAAAAAGGGTCTGTATTCATTTTTCAAACAAATTTCACATCAAAGGTGGCCACTGAAGCACAGAACACATGGAAACTGCAAAAAATGCGTATCTGTGTGTGCACATTTGAAGGTGTTTTGCACAAGTACGACGTAATAATCTGTTATGTGCCTTCCATATGCTCTGCTGCTAGGAAAGCTTTCACCTGACAAGCTTAATCTAATTCAGTTCTTTACAGGACTTCACATGGTTTTCCTGGTGAATTAATTAGTTATTTAATTACAACTTTCCCATGATGTTGGAGTAGCATCAAAGTAAAAAAACAAGCAAACAAACAAACAAAAAACTGCCTTTTGTCTGGATGTTTTTAAATTGTGTGTATTGATATGGGCATCTTGGTGCTCATGTGTGCAGGCAGTGCACTGATAGGCAGTTTTCTCCCTGTTTGTTTTCTCAAGGATGTATTTTTGTCAGTTGAAGAAAAAAAAACAAAAAAACAGAACTTCAATCGCAAGGGTGAAACACAAGGCAAAATTAAACCAGTCGATGCATATCCAGCACATAAGACTTGTTAATTCAGCTGAGGGTGTGTGCAATCCCTCATTATTTCATTCTATCATTGTGTATTCTGTCAGGGGAAAAAAAAGACTCAACAATGTTACTTTGAAAATGAACAAATGGTCTGCTTTGTAAGGAGAAGCTAACTGTATCAGACTTGTTTGGGCTGGTCTGACTGGACTGGAGTTAGAAGCAAATGAGGCACTAAAAATGATGCATGAAAATATGCAAAAACACATGCAGGCTGTCAGTGGTGTAGCTCTTACTCAAAAAAGTCATGTATTATGTTACATATTTACTCTCTGCACAAAGTAAACTCATTATATTACTTTTGCGTTACTTTACAACATAGTCTGAGATGTACAGTATTGTCACTTACTTAGGAGTTAACAACAAACCTTAGGCTACGTGCCTTAGGCTCCAGGAAAAAGGAGCAGGATAAAAAGGGCAGTTTTTATATCCACCCTTCATGCAGGCACTTTAGGAACAATGCAAGTAATGGCGTAATTGCTTGCGTAGTAACCGAAATGTGATTACCAACATTAGCACAGTAATGTATTACATTAGTGCATTAAAGAAAAGTATAATGTGATTAGAGCAACACCCAGTGCTGGAGCCTATGCAGAATTTACCTGACCATGCACATGTACAACTTAATAGTTTCTTTGGAGAGAGACAAAGAGTGGCGAACATCAGTTAATGCTCAGACTAAACGCTCTACATTTTTCAGGTGTGAAATTGAAGATGGATATGATATAGAATTGCTGTCTCTGGAGAGGTTATTGACTTTGGTTAACTATCTGAGGTAACTGTAAACCTTGAAATTAGGAGTCCTGATTTAAACATGAGCCATATGCACTCATTCACCTTTGCTGAACAATTTGGAAAAGAGATGCATTTTTTTTTTATTCTTTCAGGTTACGTAATTTTATTTTACAATTTTTATTTTATATATATATATATATATATATATTTTTATTTATTTATTTTTTTTCTGCTGCTATTGTTCACGTGTTATTGTAAGGTGACCTTGAGGGTCTGAAAGGCGCCTATAAATAAAATGTATTATTATTATTATTAGGGCAAAATTGAAAAAGATATGCCCATTCATCTTTTAATTATGGATGGCAATTCAATTACATTGGCCCAACTATGTGTGTTGAGGGCACTCTACTTTAGGCCAAAGACCCATATGAGCCCTAGGCGACTATAGATTTAATAGGTGAATACGGGGTAGAGTTGGTTGTGAAAGCAGCCATTTGATAAAAAATGATCCCTAAATGTGCTGTAATAATGCAAAATGATGGGTTAACATGCTCAGTCCCTCCTGATCGCCTTGCACCATCCACATTAGTCTAAGTGCCTTGATCATCCATGTGCAAACCCTCTGGGAGAATAGGGTGGGAGGTGTTGTTGGTGAAGGTGTGGTGGCACACTCCTCCTTGCATCATATGAACACCCCATTTCATGGCTGGCTAACCCGATGGAAAGTAATAGGGTTGTGGGGTGATGAAGTGACATAGCCAATAACTTTCATTATGTGTCTTTAACCTTGTCCCATTCTCTAATTAATTCTCCAACGGCAGTCAAATGCCACTATGTGTTAGACCACATCCCAAGCAATCTTGGACTTGGTTAAACTTTGAGGGTACTGCTGGGAAACAGCAGAGAAGCAAATACTGCTGATACTCGAGCCTTAGGTGAGGTTTTCTTGTGGAGACCAATATATCTGTTTGCTTTTGCAGAGTCAGTCTATCCTTTCCTCAGCTCCTTTTTATAGATCATAGCCTCTTGCCAGATACAATCTGTCTTTCTCTCTCCCACATAGCTGGGAGCTGAAAGATGTTTCCTTTTGTAAGTTTTGCACTGCTTAGTTTTACCATATTGTGTAGGATCAGTAAAAGATACACTAATGGGTCCACCCTCTCACTATTGATCTGGATTCATTTTTGTCATGTCGATATACCAATAGTCTCCAGACTTGCAACACTTATTTAGCTCGTCTCCTCTTGTTTATGGTCAAAACCGATTTTAATGGGGGTAACTAACAACAAGGGCTTTACAGGCCAAAAAAGAAGAAGAAAAAGAAAATCAAGTTTGTGATATTTTGTACAAACATTGAGCACCATAGTGTACTACAGCAGAACTAATCAATTAGCTTCTTTCATTTAATGATGCTGTGGGTTTATGCAAACCAGTTGCAATGAGAAGAATCAGCAGAATGAATAATAGATCACAAGGCTAATTTTGAAAATGGGGTAAGAGAACAGAAAGCTCCCTTTAAGCTTTATCTTCACATTATTGTCGTACCAAACGGTAGGCTGCCAACTGTTCTGCTGTTCAGTGTTTAAGGTGGAATTTCTGGAGTCCATTTTAGCTTTATTGTGTTTCCTCTGTTAGTATAGCTGTTTTTTTCCCTTTAATTTAAAACACAATTAAACTTGGGACTCTAACTCTTTCCTTGTGCCTGCCAAACTCCTTCCACAGCAACAGAGGCAGCCTCATTTAAGGAAACCCATGGGGTCGTGGATTAGGGAGGGTATGATTTCAGCACCACCTAGTGGCAGCTTCTGAAACAAGGCATTGTTTGTGAATTGGATAAAAGATGCTCCCTATTAGAATTTCTCCCTATTAATGAGCCAAAAACAGGTAGCTGGTTCTTATTACCCTGTGTTATCTTAGAATGTGTAAGATGAGGTAAATTTCTCTCTTTACCGTTAAGATCACCATCAGGAAAAGCAGTGAGAGGTTTAAAGTGCTGAGAAAGAAGGAGCATCACCTTTGCCACTGCTATTCGTTACTCTTAAAGGCATTAAGGAAACAACATAACGGCTCATAAGCCAAATGTTGTGGCATGAATCCGTCATTAGCGAAACGAGCAACAGAAATGATAAGAGAAGACAATATCGTATCATACATGCTTGATGTGCATTGTATTTCTCCAGGGTATATCATCAAACCACAAATAGTGCGCCGCTGATAATGTCTTATTTCTCCAACAATTATATTTTATACATCCTTAATGAGCAGTTTCTCTTTAAAAGCAAACAAAACAAAATCCAGAGTCATTTCGCAGTTTAAGATTTACTCCAGAAGTCCATCCTAATCTAATGAGTTCTAACAAAGAGTCATTTCTCACACATGCAAACAGACCGACGAGCGGGCAAACATCTCTGTCTTTGAATTGTTGATTTTACTCGGAAATGTGTTTTGCCTCTCTTTGCTGCAAATGCAACCGTGTAATGACAGCAGTGTCATTGTAGGAGCCAACTCCTCACATACTCCACTTCATCTTTAATATATCTGAGTTTGTGCTTCATTTTATTTTATTTTTTTGTGACTAGATGCAAAAAGAGTCACATCCAAATGGCAACTACCCCTGTATACTGCCCAAGACCGAAGACACTATAGCAAAAAACAAAGAGACTCCTTAACTACGGCATTCATTTTGGCATTAAGGCTCAGTGTACCGCAGAGACCAGAGAACACACTGATGATGAAAAAGAATGTCCTAGATTTTCAGAGAAAGAAGGGGGCTGGGCTTGGGGGAAAGAGATTAAAGGACATGTTTTGACAGTGGGAGCCTGTTTCTGAAAAAAGTCCTGCACCCCATTCAGGGTCTACACTGTTTCTTGCTTTCACCAGTTCAGATTGAGCCATGACGTGGATTCTGGGGGGGAGTGCAAGGTCAAGGTAGTACTCTTTCAAAAGGGGACGGTTTACCGTTCACTCATTTGCTAAACCGATGCACATTTATCCACCTGCACCATCATTCCTTCCTCCACAGTCCACCTTATCCTAACAACGTCTTCTCAATATGCCAAGAAAGCTGCCAAAATTTGAGCGAAACTGCCCCTCCCCCACATGCTGCATAGAGGCACGCACACACACTGTAATCACACATGCTGCTGCTCATAAATCGTCTACATCAACCAATTCTCTGCCCTCTCCTTCTCAGTATCCTCTCACCACCCCAGCTCACCCCGCGGTAGTCTTTTCCCTTTGTCTCTCTGGCTTCTTTGTCAGTGAGGTGTGCTTCTTGTTCGCTGTAATAATAAGGCTTTCAAAAGGCTGGTGGTGGTACCGCTCCGGCTAGTCCTTAGGAGCTGCCCATGGTTCCACAAAGATCACTTGTTGATGCCAGGTGAGACAGACGGAGCGACAGAGACGGGGGAGAAAACGGTGAGATAGATAGTGAGGGGCGGGTCTCTGCTAGGCAAACAAAGCCTTGGCTATTTCAAGGTTGTCATGTGTCATGCTGTCCATGGGCCCGTCTACACACGGCTGTTTTGCAGAAGCTTGTCCACATTATAAATGGATATCTTGGACCCCAAATGTCAATCAAAGTCGTATTAAGTGGCTCGTGGCTGAGAGCAGATGGTGTATTTCATTTTGAACATGGGTAATTAATAATGATTGTCTCTTTCGTTATTCATCATGATCTCTTCTTTTTATTTCTGCTTTGTATTTTCACTCTTTGTGCATCTATTTTGCGTTTATTTGTCCCTGCGGAGATGGTAACGTAAGCATTATGCCTCAGGCCACAATGAAAGTCAGAAACAAAAGCAACAAGCATTTGCATGACTGTACTTTTGTTGTCCTCATATTTTTGATGAGTTACACCTAGAATGATTTAGGTATCACTTGAGGTTTTTTTTAGAGACGAATCTCATTAAAAGCTTTTTGGTTTTTTGTTGTTTTTTGTTGTTTTGTTTTATATCCACTGTACCACTTTTCTCAGTCCAGAATGTGCAGACAGCACATTAAGAAGAGATGCTCAGACCTCCTTTTCCCCTGCCACTGCCTCTAGCTCTTCCAAGGGGATACAGAGGTGTTCCCAGGCAAGCCAAGAAATATAACCTCTCCAGCGTGTCATGGGTCTGCCCTGGGGTCTCCTCCCGGTTGGACATGTTGAAACACCTCACCGGTGAGGTGTACAGGAAGCATCCTGGTCAAACGCCAATAACTTCAGCTGCGGAAGCTGTACTCTGAGTACGTCCTGAATGACTGAGGCTATCACCACCGTTTGGAAATAACCTTTTTCAGCGTCTTGTACCCATAATCTTATTGTTTCGGTCACCGCTCAAAGTTCATGACCATAGGTGAGGTAGGATGTGGGTTTTTTTTCCTTTACAGCAGTGAAAAGCAAGTTTTGTTGAGTGATGACTGGACACAGAGTTCTGTAACACGATAAATTAGTGATATCAAAATTAAGTGAATAGAGCAAATCGCTGGGGAGAAAAATAATGTTGTTGACTCTTTAATCTCTAGTTACACTATAAAACATTATTTTTGATTATCTTGGTGCTAATCTTAAACACCCAACACCCAAACATTAATAAACATACATATTTTAAGAAGTCTGATTTTGATGTTTGGTGCTTTTTACAACTTTTCCTACTAATGTACAACCAACCTCCAACGTTGGCCCTTTGCTTTCCAGTGACTTAGCTGCTCCTGTCATGAAACAGTACTGCACCAGCATGTTGTAGAAATTATTTGTATGAAGTTAGTGTTCAAATTTCTGCCACCTGCTTTTTGCCTTTGAGGCTTTTGCCATTACAATACTGCACAGCCTGCTAAAAATCAGTGCCATCAAATATTCTCATGTACCTTACTACAAGTTGTTCATAGGCAGAAAAAAATAGTGTCAAATGCATCAGCAGTGACCTCCGTGAACCCAAAGCAAGCACCTCCCATTGTCTGCCCTGGATTGTTTGTGAAGCTGTGCAATTATGTATTTCATCAGGCTCATGTGCAATTAACCCTCGCAGTGGCAACAGAAATGGTGACCTGACTGCACCACTGCTGCATAATCTGTAATAATGTGCTTATATCTTCATTTCAGAAAGCCCTGATTTTCTGGTTCATCTTATATAAAGTGAAGGGTCTTCCAAATATGTTTAAGACTGTTTACACAAAATTCCCAGGTTGTATATAGCATGTGATGTAGTAATTCTGCATCATTGCCTCTGTATGAACCTACAGTAATAATCAGCGAGCACAAATGGAAAGCCAACAAACAAGGGTGATGAGTTGCTTAAATGAAAATGTGACATGTAAGCAGCTCATGTGAAGTTTCTCTTTTGTGATTTTTCTCTCTCAAAGTAGCAACAGTCTCCAAGCAGCACGCCTTTCTTGTTAAACAGTGAAGGCCGTGTTCTTTAATTGATTCCAGTGTTCAGGCAGTCTAAATTTGAATTGAGAATTGTGTTTAAAACTAATCCAATTATCACAACATCAGAAGAAGAAAAAAAGTGGGGGAAAAGTAGGCTGTTAGCTCCATCAGTGGAGCTTGATAATTGGTATTTTAATCTTTGCAGCAGGAATAAGCTGTGATTAAGGCATTTAAGTGCTCTTCTTGTACATGGTTAAAAAAATCTGCATTTTTATTTTTTTTTATCTTACCGGAGTCTCAAATGAAATTAAAGATTTTTATATCCACGATAACCTTTGTGATGTGGACGAGTGCGAATCTGGTCGCCTTTGTATGCATTTGTATTGTGGTGCAGATCAGCATGTTTGCTTCAAAATGCTAATGTTGTCCGCAGGAACAGGGAACTAAGAGGTGAGATATTAAAAAGAAAAGAAAAAAAACATGTACAGGGGATGGAAAGTGAGAACAGCAAAAAAGTATAAACAAAAAGATACAACTAAGAAACACATATAAATACAAATATGTTAGCTATAATCAGTCTTTGATTCTGCTATCCCTGTGCCTGGCCTCACCGCTGCTCAGACCCTGAGGCAATACTGGAGGCTAAAGACTTAACAGGGCTCTGACTCTGAAGCGTCAACAATGGACGGGGGAGGCGATTTGAAGATTGAGAAGGCACACCATGTGTGTATTTGTCTATTAGAGCCTATGGGAGAAATAAAATTAAGGAGGGGAGGAAAATAAGCGCTGTCATTAGCTTCTCATAGTGTGCTCTGGGGATATCATAGATGCCATTAGACTGGGATACAAGCAGCAGAGTAGATGATATGTAGAGAAACTGCAGACAAAGCATCAAAGGACAACAGTGCAGACCTGAGTTCTAAACTGATCTTTCAGCTTTAGCACTTGTTTCATGTTCCAAAGTATAGGAACATGTATAAGGTATACTTTCTGTAATGTCAAATAAGCTGTCAATCATCGAAATGCACACACGCTGACAAAGATTATGTAAACACTTCATGGAAAAAGAACTTTGAAGTATCCTAGCTGCAATCACAAGTACAGCTGAAGATAGGTCATATTACATTAAAAGCCAATTAGCAGTCTGCTGAAAGAGATCTGACAAATAGCCCATTAATGTGACTTTTTAAAGGCAACACTGGATAGCCATTGAAGGTTTAAAAAGGACAAATAATCTGTGCCCAAATTACTGGTGCAATTACTGGTGGAAGGAAAAAAAAATATTAATAATTTTTAAAAGCAGCTAAGACGAACAATATCTAACATTGGGAAGCCTTGAGAAACGCCAAAAGCAAAAAGAAAAAAACTATTCAACATTTAATATATGAGTCACACTGCTACCAAGAAGTGAGGTTATTTATTTATTCATTTTTTTCCATGAAGCATTTATGTCGTCTTTGTGGATGGCAAGTTCCATACTGTAAATACCCCAAAAGTTTATGTTTGGTGTAAGTTCACTGTTGACTGTATACATAAGGGCAGATTACAACCATAAACTGAGAAGTGGAGAATAGGAATCATGCATGTGATCATTTACATTTGCATACAGTGTAAATATCATCCCTGTTGATTAGGAAGAGAGAGAAAGAGAGAAGTTGTAGACATGTCGAGCAGGCAGGACGTGTGTGATGAAAGCAGCCAAACAAAGGAAATGTCACATAAAGTGATCCTAAAATAAAAAGAACTGAACTAATTATGCTCTGTTGTTGTTTATAAGATGCTAGTGCCTCCATCTTTTATTCATCAAGACGCAAGGCGGCTGGAGGTTCTCTGTCTTGCTCTCTCATGCTCACTCCTTCAAATCTCATTTCAAACAGAACCCATTGAGCCATGGAACTGCATTCTGAATCACAATGAACTTGTTTTTCTTCAGCAAGAAAAGGATGGAAGAGGAAAAATGGCAAGAGTGAATCTTTACCATGGCAAACAAATAGAAAGAAAGGGAATGGGGGTTTCTAAATGTTACCTGACAATCATTGCTGTGCAGCAGGCAAAGACGTGGATTCACAAAACAGGAAGTTGATGACTTGTTTTGGTAGTGGGGGTAAGCCATTGTCAGTCAGCCTTAACCATTTTTGCTCCAGTGCACTTATTTTTAGTTTCCCACAG
This sequence comes from Etia nguti, assembly GCA_015106755.1. Lineage (NCBI taxonomy): Eukaryota > Metazoa > Chordata > Actinopteri > Cichliformes > Cichlidae > Etia > Etia nguti. The sequence continues at coordinate 10,079 of VUQG01029550.1, read as the reverse complement.
AAAAAAAAACAACAACAAAAAAACAAATAAATACATAAATAAATAAAATATGCATGGAGACAGGACAAATGAGCATTTTGACATACAGAACCTTAAACAAGTCCTTTACTCAGAAAGAAACTTCCAGAGGCAAGTTAAATTAATTGAGTTAGTCATCCCTACTACAGTCACTTTGCCTCAGGAGGGCCTCTTAATGTGAGATTCACATTATCTAATGGGGAATTTCATGCTCATCTCCTGAACTGACCAAACTATATTGTCTGGCTATGCCTCATTAGACAAACTGCGGGATTTTTCTCCCCATAGGTGTACCTGTTTTTCTTCTTTTGGGATTCATAGACATGTTACATTTCTCATCTACAGCCGCACATTCCTTTAGGGAATATTTTCTGTCACTATGGGGATTTTAAGTCTCTGTGTTAACAAGACCCATCACAGTTTGACAGACTTTAGTGAGGGCGCATGGAGGAATTTAGCTTGTAATGAAAGAGATGTCCAAAAACTGAAAGAAAAGAAAATCACTTTCTTTACATTGTTTCTGGCTCACTAAGCAAAGAACATATATGTATGTGTGTGTCACAAAGCTTTTACTTAATGGGTTTGTAGGTAAAATAGTAAAGTGCAAGTTATTTTTGAGATTTAAAAAAAAAAACATGTCTTTAAATCCCAAGAAATCATCAGAGTTTGTATGATCCATCTCTGAGCTACCATCTGGCCTCGGCTTCTGTTAATAGAGGGTTTTGCTCTGAGCTAGCCAACACGTGGCTGCAGACTGTAGGAGAGAGAAAGAGGACGAGTGGAAGCAGAGAGAGGAGAAAGCAGGAGGTAAAAAAGAGAAACTTAAAGGTGAGACTGGGAATGAGGAGGAGTAGAAGAAGAAGAACAAGCAAAGCATGAGAGACAGCGGGATGGGAGAAGATGGGTGAAATTTAGTGAAGGAAATGAGGATGGAGGAATATAGAAAAAAAAAGAAGGTAAAAGATTGAGCAGATGAAGCAGGAGCAGGAGAGAGTGCAGTGCACTCTAGGGGGGAACATGTACTTAGAATAAGGAGTAAAAGCAGAGAAGTGGAGCTTTGGTGTACATGTGCCCCGGGGAGGATAGTGTGAAGTACCTTTTGTCTTCCCACCATCAGGAGCTTCTTTTGAATAAACCAACCCAAGCATTTCCTTTTTGTAAATCTCACTTTAAAGAAGGGCAAAGCTAAAGCTTCTCCCACAGTGGCGATCTAGTATAGTTGTACCTCAGCCCACACAAATCCCTTCCTCAATAGCTGTGGATGTGTAACAGTTTCATTTCCATTTTAGAGCACAGTGAGATCCCTCGCTGCCTAGACGCATAAGCGGAGCCTCACCTTGGTTGTGAGCCTGCATATGTTGTCCACAGTGATTGGCAAGGCCGTGTGACCAATTTGATTTAAAGCTTTATGCCTGTTTTCTTTATCCTTGAGACTTGTCAAAAATGACACGTGGCATCACTGCAAGGCAGTCATACTTCTGCTGCTGCAGCTGCTTGCGCTTCTGCAGCATCAAATCCCACTGGGAAATAACAAACTTGGGAGATGAATTCATCACCAGTGATCATCATTGTTGCTCTTTAATTCTTGCAGGTGTGCTTCACCATAGATCCCATGGGTACGGGAGTGTAAATGCAGGAGGAACAGAAGTGTTGCTATTGCTGTAACCAGACTGAGAAGTTAAAGAAAGATTGCATTTGAAACACAGAGTGTTGCATGTTACTGGAGGGAGTTGGTAATTAAGCCTGGGGCAAAGTGGTAATGGATCAGCCCAGAACTGTCATCTGTAACTATGGCTGGCCTCTGATGATGGAACGGTTTTCTGTCAACCCACAGAAATCAAAGTGGGAAAAATGAATAAGAACTTCAACGATTCATTTGGCCAAAGTCAAACGGCAACTGGTGTGGTGCAAAATATTAACAAGGGAGAAAACATGTCAAAATATAGTTTAAAAGAGAAAGAAAACCAAAACTTCAAAAAAAATAAAGCATCAAATATATAATTAATTAAAAATATTGAAATTAGTTCTGTACATAGAAGCTAAAGTTATCACGGCATGCGATATTAGGAAAGTGTAAACTATGAAGGTAAATTATGGATGAATTCTAAATGGTGTTTCGAAAATATGGCTTTGGATATGAATATCACAAATGAAGAGACTTTGACACTTTCATCTTTTACTAATCAAAAGTGGTTAAGTATCCTTAAAGGTTCAGTCAAATGCAGACGTACACAAATGCACACACTCAAACACACTTACAGGCAATTTCATACTGTAAACTAAATTGGTATAAACCAGAACATTTGCATTCTGAAGCATTAAAGACTTTCTTTGCCTTACCGGTTGTACTATTTTCAGTATGCTGGCTGTGCACTCTTCAACTCTTCATTGTAAGTAAAAATAGCTTGCTGGGACTTGTTGGTCGTTTTTGTAGACAGTGCTGCTGTTGAAAAAAAAAAAGAAATTATTGCCTAAAACACTAACGCAAAATGACCAGGTTATCTAATTGGTTCATTACTATTCCTGCTCTCTATTTGTGAACTACATCAATCCAAAGACATGCTATGACATCAGATCATTAAAGACCGCACATTTCTTCTGTCATTCATTAATTATTCATATACACACATTAGCATTCGCACACAACACCACATGCACGACAGCAGGCACAGGTACACGTCATAAAGACACATAAAATAACACAATAATCTTGTTAGTTATCCAACGACTGTATTGTTCTAAAGAATTGATTCTCTTTTTGTATATCAAAGATCTCATTAGAAAAGCCCACCTACTCGGTTATTTCCATTTCACTGGGCCCAATAACAAATCTGATAGCCCTGGAACAGATTCAAGGTTAATCATCCAGCAGTTTTGTTAAATGAATACTAATGCTTAATAAATGATGATAATAATAATTTATCAAACCAGACAAATAAGGACAACTCAGTTAATTATTACCAAATTTAATTACTAAAAAGTAAAAAAAAAAAAAAAGCCTCAGTTTAGTGTCATGTTACTTTAATTTGCTGTCAGCTGTAAACATTGAGTGATGTATTCGGTGTCATGGTGGTTACCTCCAGGGATTCTGTCTACTGATTTCTATGCATTCATAGAAAATTAGCTTGAATCGACATGAGCAATCGCAAGTTGAATCTTAAGTTACTACCGTTTAAAAATTTACATATAATTGCTCCCTTGTGAACCATATCATATGTGCTACCATATGGACAAAGATATAGGCAACCAGGAGGACTGAAACATTTTTGTAAAGCATGTTATGAAGTCCTGAAGTCTGAGTGTAGAGCTTTTTTAGTCGGATAAATCCTACTGAGATTAAAATCTCATTTTCACTTGAGTAAGTGTAATAATAGAAGATACTGAAAAACAGTAATACATATTGCAATATGAAAATGCAAAACAGAACGTGAAATTAATGGCGCAGTGGAGCATGACTCATAGACAGTACACCTTCCTTTAGACTCTGGAAGAAAATTAAAAGGAAGAAAATTGGAAGACACAGCACCAAAGGTAGAGCAAAGACGAATGCATGTCTGTCCTTGTGACTAGAAGAAGGCGATATCAGGATCTTTGTCACTGGGGATGCAACAGAAGGTAACACTAAATATCCAGAGAATTAGTGACTGAGTAAATGGAGGACAGAAAGACACCGAAAGTTACACTGAATTAAGTTTATTTAATGAATAAAAAAGGTTATACAGTTACGGTCACTGGTCTGCTTAAAGCAATAAGAGGAGAAGTTAAGACAAAGAATATGTTGAATTTTAGTTTAAAATATGAAGTGAAAAGCTTTGTGGAAGTAATGAAAGGGTATGGAGGGTATGTTTAGGGCCAAAAACAAAGAGAGCAATCTACTACCATACTACCAGTCAAAAGTTTGGACACAGCTTCTCATTTAATGATTTTTCTTCATTTTCATGACTATTTACGTTGTAGATTCTCACTGAAGGCATCAAAACTATGAATGAACATATATGGAATTATGTAGTAAACAAAAAAGTGTGAAACAACTCACAACATGTTTTATATTTTAGACTCTTTGAAACTGCCACCCTTTGCCTTTATTACAGCTTTGCACCTCTTTGCTTTCTCTCAATGAGCTTCATGAGGTAGCCACCTGAAATGGTTTTCCAACAGTTTTGAAGGAGTTCCCAGAGATGCTGAGCACTTGTTGGGCTTTTTGCCTTCACTCTATGGTCCATCTCATCCCAAACCATCTCGATCAGGTTTAGGTCAGGTGACTGTGGAGGCCAGGGCATCTGGCGCAGCACTCCATCACTCTCCTTCTTTGTCAAATAGCTCTTACACAACCTGGAGGTGTGTTTGAGGTCATTGTCCTGTTGAAAAATAAATGATGCAAACTGGATGGGTTGGCATGTCGCTGCAGGATGCTGTGGTAGCCATGCTGGTTCAGTGTACCTTCATTTTTGAATAAATCCCCAACAGTGTCACCAGCAAAGCACCCCCACACCATCACACCTCCTCCTCCGTGCTACATGCTGGGAGACCATCCATTCAAATGTTTTGCATCGTACCTGACTGAGCTTCAGTTCTTAAAGTAATGATGGATTGTTGTTTCTCTTTACATAGCTGATTGGTTCCTGCCATAATATGAATTCTAACAGTTGTCAAATAGGGCTGTCAGCTGTGTACCAACCTGACTTCTGCACAACAAAACTGATGGTCCCAACCCCATCAAGGCTAGAAATTCCACAAATGAACCCTGACAAGGCTCACCTGTGAAGTGAAAACCATTTCAGGTGATTACATCATGAAGCTCACTGAGAGAAGGCCAAGGGTTTGCAGTGCTGACAATTAAGCAAAGGGTGGCTACTTTTAGGAATCTAGAATATGACATATGTAGACTTATTTATCATTTTTTCTTATTTCCTTTTGTAATTCCATATATCTTGCTTAATATATTTGTTGTCTTCATTATGTTTCTACAGTGTAGAAAGTAATAAAAATAAAGAAAAAAAACATTGAATGAGAAGGTGTGTCCGAACTCTTGATTGGTAGTATAGATAGGTGCATCCAAGGACTAGCAGTATATGTGGAGTGCAGATAGTGAGAAAAAAGCCATAAAATCATAAACCATGCTGATTTAAACTTGTTTATACTTGTTGAATCAGGAAATAACTTAAATAGAACCTGTCTGACAAAATGAATTGGGTAAAAGATCTCAAAAAGCAGCACATCATGTTACAATTGAAAGAAACAATCTGAGAAACAAAGCCTTTGACATCACTCAGTCTGAAAAGTGTCACAAAGCCATTTGTAATGCTTTGAGACTCCACAGAGCCATGGTGAGAGCCACTGGGCACATCAACGATTCATCCAGGAAGCCACAAAAGAATGCAAAACAAGACATAAAGAACTGCAGGCCTCACTCTCCTCAGATAAGGTCAGTGTTCATGATTGAACAATAACAACTAGACTGGGGGAAAAAATGGAAAGACTACGAGGTGAAAGCCACTTAGAAAAAAAAAGACTAATGTCACATTTGCCAAAAAAATATCTTAACGAAAATTTGTTCTTTTTGTGCATATAGTGTAAGCTATTTAGGTATAAAAACAAAGCTGAAACTTGTGAGACTTGATCAGAGGTGCAAGCCTCACAGCAGATGCCATTGTGTCAAAGTAACTAATGATAAAACACGAAAATATATGAAGGTGATTTTCCTGGCCTGGTCTTTCATAGCATATAAGAAAACCATGTACAAAGATTGATGCCACTAAAGTAAAGCAGAGCAAAGTTACAGAGGTTTTATTAGAGACATAGTTAGGAGTTTTGCAATTTGACATAATTTGTAACGGCTAATATTTCTTTAGTATTGAACAGGAGAAATTAGGTTTCTTGTCTGAGGTCATATTTGGGAAAACAAAACTGTGGCCTTTAAATGTCTCGAAGCTATGCTACTTTGTCATGCAAAACCAAGTAGTAGGTACTAGCAAGACATGTTGCAACCAAAATCTGACATGTACTCACCTAAATTTTCCAAGCTATAAATATATAAAGGCCATAGCAACCACACTGAAGCACGGTAACGCAACAGGTGGAAAATGACTGAACGTACTTTGTTTGGGTGTTTTTTGCACCACATTTGTCCTACTAATTCGATGATGAGGTACAGGCAAAATCTAGACAAATAAAATCAATTTGATTGGTAAACATTCAATTTATATCAGTTCATAGTTTTCTTCTTGAATAATTATTTTAAATAATATGCCTTTCATTTTAGATATTTTAGTAGCATTTTACTCACAGTTATTGCTTCATGTTAATGAGGGTCAAGAATCATTTTTTGAGGGTACAGAGGATGATTAGTGCTTGCATCAGAAAATGGCTAGAAAGCCATAGTGTCTTAGCAATGTGGCCCTATATAGATAGGGGGTTTGGGGAGGGATCAGTAACCTTCTTGGTTTGTCGAAGGAGTTTAAGTGTACAAGAACCAAGAAGTGTTAGCGCTAGAGCAAATAGCCACAGGGAACATTAAGAGGAAAACAATAAACAAGTCAATACAAACCAAGTATGTAAATAAATGCAATGATATGTATGTCACAATCTATGATTACACTAATCTTCACAGAAAAAAAGAAGCATTGTTATAAGTATCTCATTCAGAAGCAGGATGACATTGCATTTCAATTTAAAGCATTGAGCTAACAAATCCAAAGACTTAATAAGACAGTGTGGCTGTCTGTCGCTATGCATGCCCCCTGAGGTGGATTGCTAACCTGAGCAAAGTGTACCCTGTCTCTTGCCCTGTGGCACTTAGGATGAACTCCTGCCCAAACGTTGTGTATAGACAACATGTCCAGTGATATGGATCCATTTTTATCTTGCACAGCTTCTTCAAAATGTGAAGTAGAGCCTCTTAGCAACTTGTATTATTGTTACTCCAGCAAAAAAGTAACACAAATACTTTCATAACTTAAGGGCAATCTCTTTGTCACCACTTTAGCTGACTTGACTGACAAAAGTGTAGAACTGGATACATTCCAGAACTGCACAGCTGCAAGCCAAGGAGTCGCTGGGAGACAGAAACAAAAGCATCAGAGATATGTTTTTCATCTCTGTGTTAGGTTAGTGTACACAAGGTTTCTTGAATTGCCTCAAGAAATTTCTCCTGCCATCTAATTACAATAAAGGTTAATTAAATTCCACCTACTCAAATAATCTATTGGGGTTTGCAAGGTAGCTTAAAAGATAAAAAAACAAGACCTTCTCTTTCGGTCTTTAAAACCCCAGAGAGTGGGAAAAAAAACATATATTTTGTTGAATCAAGTAAACTAATTACTAAACATGTGAGATAAATTTGTGTCACTCTTGACAGTCAATTTTACAAAAGTAATTGTGAAAACTCCACAAGGCACAGCCAAGATGCATCTTCAATTCTAATTCCAAGTGTGACTCCTTAACCTTTTCTTAAAAATACCATGACAATCAGGTTAGTCTTTCAAAACATTATCCCTCTTGGCACCATTGGCAGGATCGTGTTTTTCTTGATGGATGATGACTTTCTTACTTTTAAATGAAGAGAATTTGTTATTACTGCATCTTTAAAGTGGACATGAAACAGTAAACATGTAAAGGCAAATTTACGCCATAGAATCCTGTTTTTAAAAATGATCATATACTTAACACTGTCCGTGAACAGTATGTGCAGCGCCATCTCGTGCTAATACAGATTAGGAAGTCACTGGGTTGGTTGGTTGCTGCTAATAGACTTACATCAGTTCATGTTAGCTCACCAGTGACAGAATCGATAATTTAGTGGAAAACAAAGAAACTAATAAGTCTATCAGGGTCACCTTTTGTGTTGTCTCCGGCTGCAGCAATGGGTTCAACACAGAGTCCATTTCACGCTTTGCCTCTCCAAATCGTGAAATAGACGCACACGTAGAAGTTGCAGTAATCTGCAGTAACAACAGAGGGAGATATTTTATTTCAAGCCAACATGAAAATAATCACAGGAAAGTGTTTAAACAGACATTATTAAGACATTAATAAATACATTAGCCACGTAGCTTAATTGTTTCCGGTTAATAAGGAATGCTCACCACAGGCTTTGTGGCTTTAAATATATTATGCATGCAGTAATGCAACTTCTGCATGCATGTCCATTTCACAGTGGACCAGCGTGCCTATCACACGTTTTGCCGTGATTTCAGGTTGATGAGTTTTGTGTTTTAAAAAAATATGAAGACATACTGTCCACTTTTACTATGTCTCTTTAGCAGTAAGTAGTTGTTCATTGTGACAGGAAATCCACCTGTTAGTCTTAATATCTGTGTTTGTAGAGCACTTTATAAGTGAGAACTGTGTGGAGGAGAACCTGTTTGAGTCAGATTCACTGGACCAACAAGCTAAAGTGACACTGTCCCCTCTGTGTGCGATTTTTCCTCATCAGTGAGGCGCACAGACCAAGTGTATTAGATTGATGTCAGAATCCCACAATAAGTAACGCGAACTTTGATCAAAACCTCACACAGCATGCAGAAAAAAAGTGATGTACACATTTACGCATGTGGCACAGTATGTCATTAGAAGTAAATGCCACTTTCTTCCAGTCAAATTAATATATAAAAGGGTAAATGATGTTGGTAAATGTATGTGAGAATCACACAACTGTCAATATCTTGGATACCTGCAGCTCTGCAGTCAGCAGATTTAAATGTGACTATTTAGTTTTTCATTCTGTTCCCTACTGTCTTTCCTTCTGACAGATGTTGTGACTGTGTATTCATGTAGTTGTAGCTCTCCTTATTTGCACTGTTTAGGTGATAAGTCTGTCATCACCTGTATGCGACACAGGCATTGTTCTTGGTCTCTATGTTCTCTCTCTTTATTGTTGTGATTAACATTAGGTTGACTAAAAAGTAAACCACACCTTTTTGCCAACCTTCCTCAGTAGTGTCTGCCAAGACACATGGATATTTTGCTCAAACTCTTTTGCTAATGCTATGCAGGGCCCCTAGTTGGGATTTGGAGAGTGTTCCCATCATACTTCTCACCATGGCTTTTCTGTCAATAGGATTAGTCCTCTGCCTTCTTAATATTGCCCGGGAGAGCAAGTGGACATTTTGCCCAAAAGAATCTTTAACTGTCTGATCTGTGAGTTTTGTGTGAATCCAGGATATTGAGTTGTATTAGTGCCATGTCAGGACATGGCAGAAGGCATTTTGTGTGCTTTGGCACACAGTTGACATCAATGCTCACTCTACCATTTATTTCTTGATGATCAGATCAGAATAAAGTGGTTTGCACAAAAATCCTGAGCTACCCCTTATTTTTTCATGTTTTACTTCCAAGCTCATTAGAATTATATGCTGCATTTCCATTTATGTTTGAACTAATTTCCTATTTTCCCATGTAACGGTGTTGCATTTAACATTGCTTAACATTGCTCTAGGCCAAGCACATCTCCATTGATTGCAAGACAAATCCCCAACAGCAGTCCCGCCACACTATAAAAATGTGAGGGAAGAGTTTACAAAGGCCTATAATATATAATGATCACCTAAGTTGGCAGATCTACTGATCAGTCAAAAATTATTGCTGGAGTGAGGTCAGTTCTAGCTAATTCTAGTCAAAGCTATTCAGCTAATTACAGTTGATCACACCTTTGCCACTGCTCCTTACCATCACCACAATTTTCAATTCAATTCAATTCAATTTTATTTATATAGCGCCAAATCACAACAACAGTTGCCTCAAGGCGCTTTATATTGTGTAGTAGATCGTACAATAATAGATACAGAGGAAACCCAACAATCATATGACCCCCTATGAGCAAGCACTTTGGCGACAGTGGGAAGGAAAAACTCCCTTTTAACAGGAAGAAACCTCCGGCAGAACCAGGCTCAGGGAGGGGCGGCCATCTGCTGCGACCGGTTGGGGTGAGAGAAGGAAAACAGGATAAAGACATGCTGTGGAAGAGAGACAGAGATTAATAACAGGTATGATTCAATGCAAAGAGGTCTATTAACACAAAGTGAGTGAGAAAGATGACTGGAAAGGAAAAACTCAATGCATCA
>VUQG01029549.1:13286-24657 GCA_015106755.1 Etia nguti | reverse complement strand
TTATTTATAATTCTAATATAAAGAATGAGTCAAAATCCAGGCTATAAATGTTTAATTTAACCTTCACGTCTCTGCAAAGATATGAAGTCGTGCATTTTTCTCAGGAAGTGACTGAACTGTAAACAAAAACGCAGCTACAGCTCAGCATGTTTGTTTGACCTAATCTCAAACTGGTGGAGCTGCAAAGGTGAGTTTGATTTTTCTGACAAATCACTTTCATGGAAGACGTCTCAGCTGTACAATGAAGCTGAACTACACCATCAGTGATATTAAACTTCAGGAAGCTGCTGAGCTGTCATGTTCAAGCCTGTAACGCAGGACAAACAGCCTGAGTCAGACTTAAGGAAGTTGATAGTTTTCACATCCAGGTTTATGAAACAGGATGTTGTGAGTTTGTGAGGATCTAAAGGTGCCAACGTGTGGTTTCCTTCACCTCATGCAGGTCTTTGAGCAGCAGCAGCCATCCTCAGGTTCAGTGCTGAGCTCCATCAGCTGTCTGATCCATTTATTTGGACATTTTAAAGGTTTTCTCTTCCACAGACTCACAGCAGGATACACAAAGACGGGACATTATTATGTGTGTGGGTGCATTCCCATAACTACGTGACTATCATTGGTATGACACAGACAACAGGTTTGTAGTCAGACACAAACATTACAGCAGAATGTGTTGCTTCATGAGTGGAAACCACAGCTTGTGTTTTGTAATGTGTTCCTCTCACAGCAGCAGCCACAGGAAATCTCCATCAACAACAAACCCATCAAAATAAAAGTGGCTGTTATGCTTTTTAGGCTCTGTAACACTGTAGGCCAGACAAGACTGACAGGTGGCAGCTGGGCTGTTCAAATATACACGTTTAACTGTAAGAAGTAACTGTTAATGCTTCATAAAGAAGTTAAATACCTTAGAAAACTCACAGGGTGCTGTGCTGAGCTGTGATTGGTCGATAGTTAGGCACTAGTGTGAAAATGGCCAATGAGACTTTGTGTTACTTCTCTGTGGATTAACGTGACCATGAAATGGGAAACATGTTAAAGTAAACAGGAAGTTTTGTGTTTTGGTAAAAAAAAAAAAATCTGTTAAATAAAAACATGTTAATTTCAGTTGTTCTGCAGGATTTTCTAAGAACAGTGTTTAAACTTTCTGCTTTGTCCTGTTCTTTAATTCACTTTGTACAGATCAGTAATGTTGGTGAAAACACTGAAGTCAGAGCTGATTATTCCTTTAAAACACACATTTGTGGGATTAGAAGAACAAAAAGATTTTTTTATTCTGAAGTGATGATATGACCAAACTAATGAGTAACATACAGACTGAGGTCACATATGAAGCTGGGATGTTACACAAAAATATACATACCATAATAAATATGAGACTTACCGTACACTGTGAGTTTATATGATGACAGGAAAACGTTTCCTGTTTTAGAGTCAATGACATAAATCCCTGAGTCGTCCCTCTGCAGCTCTGTGAGTGTAAAGAGTCCAGTGTTTCTGTTCCAGTGAAGTCTGTTCTTATAAATTTCCTCTAATATTTCAAATCCCCCATTATTCACCATAGCAAGATTCTTTCCTTCATATAACAGAAATCCTCTCTCCAGCACAGAGTCAGGTAGAGTGATGTTTCCTCCCACAGTGCCCGTCAGGTTCTTCTTCACTTCCTCAGAAGCAGAAAATCTCATCACTGTAAAATATGAAGAGATCCAACAGTCAGTGATAACTTTAATGAAAGTGATCAGAGATCTTACAAAGAGCCACAGAAAGTAAGTGAGTATTAAATCCAGGCAACATGAAGCACGAGGAGGGTGAGGCTGATACATGTGAGCTGCATCAGTGACAGGAGTCCAAACACCAAGACTTACTTTTTTTCTGTGGTTGTGACAAACTAAACATTTACAAATACAAAAAAGTTTATAATCTGTGTAAAATAATGTTCAAATCTCATTAAGCCATATTTTATTCACAATAAAAGATATTTCAGATGTTTAAACTGAGAGATCTCATTTTTAATCTGATGGCAGCAACACGTCTGTAAAAGTTGGACGGGGTCATGTTTCCTCTGTATCCACCTTTCAGCACTGATGGAGCCTCCAGAAGTGCAGACTGATGAACTTATTTATTTATTTATTTATTTCTGAGAAACTCTGCCTCTCTAAGACTCTCTTTATACCCGATCATGTCACTGACCTGTTCTTCAGCTGTTTGAGATCTGCTGCTGCCATCAAATACAAAATTATCTCATGAAACAGTAAAATATCTCAGTTTAATAGATGGAACAGATAGATTCAACATAATTTTATTCAACTACTTAGTTTTAAACAAACCTCAGAGTTTCTTCAACATTTAGTCCAAGTTTCAACTTAAAGCACCAGAAAGTACATACAGAGTAAATCTGATGTCTGAGGTACACATAACTTTATTTGGATTTTAGGGCTCTAATATAAGATTATTATAGTGAAATAAAAGTAACAATAAATGTGGACAAACCTTAATTAAGTAAAATGAAGAAAACATAAAAAGGTTGTCAGGGTATTTGTTTCCATGTCGTCTCAGCTCGGTGTCTCGTCTCCCCTGTTTGTCATGTGTGTCCATCATGTCTCGTTCCCTCATCCCCTGTGTTGTATTTTCCCTTTCTCTCTCATGCTTCCTCATTCTCCTTCTCCTCGCTCCCTCTTTCTGTCTTTTGTACCAAGCTTGTGTGTCCCGGTTTACATCTCTCCATGTTTCCTGTTTTATTTTGAAAGTCTCATGTTTCCATGTTCAGTATGTTTCGTTTTGCTTCCCCTGTGGCGTCATGTTCATGTGTGTCAGCTGTGTTTCCCAGGTGTTTCCACTTCCCTCATTGCCCTTCTGTGTATTTAAGTCCTCTGTCTCCTTCTGTTCAGTGTCAGGTCCTCTGTCTGCCTCACTTCATGTTTCCTGGAATTCATGTCATGTTTTCAAGTTTTGGTTTTTCATGTCTAGCTTTAGCTTCACCAGTTTAGGTCATAGTTTAATCTTCACCATTGTTTTTCGTTTCTATGTTTTAGAGTCAATAATAAAGACTTGCTTTTGTTAAACTTCAGTTCTGTCCCCTCGTGTTGTCTCCACAAACACACTGACCATCCAGGCCGTAACAAAGATATCATGTACTTGCAAAAGCAGCCAATATCAAATAAAACTATACAGGTGAAATCTGTCAACACAAGCGGCTCGAGGAAGTTTTCACACTAAAAAACAATGATAACTGTGAGCTGAGCATTAAAGTTACACAGTGTGCATGAAATACTGGAGCCTGTAGGCACATCGTGCACCTTTACATGTTCCTGCTGATAATAGTGAGATAACCTACAAGCTATTAAAGGCTTTTGCTGGAAATGAAAACACAACCAAACATGGTGTAAAGAATACAAGGTGCTTTTGTCCAAGAAAATCCCCGTGATATTTGTACTGTCGTCTTTCTTTAGACAGTGTTTCATGTTCACTGAGAGCCAGGAGGAGACTGTGAACTGGATGCAGCTCTGGATCGATCCTTAATGGCTTCTAATGTAATATTCATGCCTGCTACATCCTGTTCAGGACGGAGATTTATAACATTTATAATCTTCCTCAAATTTGCTGGCAAACAGAAACTGTCCTGGGCTCAGCTGTAGTATCAGTAATAACACTGAGTATTAGTCTGGCTGTTACTTGGTGATAACTGAGGGACTTTTTCTTGTTTGTCACAAACAGCTATCAGTGACCAGCAGAAGGAAAAAAACTGTTGGTAATTTCCTGTTAAACACGAGGACACTGGAGTCAGAGTTTGGTTCTCTTTACAGTCTAGTTTTTTTTTTTCAAGTTCAGGATATTTTTTTTTTTATCACATTTTCATTTTTTGTTTCATAAGTTCACTTTTATTTTCTATATCAGCATCGTTTGCTTCTCTGACACTGTATTCTGAATCTTCTTATTCTTGATGTTTTATTAAGAAGTAGAACAAACAAAGTCCAAACTGTGAACTAGAGGTTCATTTTATTTTAGATCGCAGCTTTGATTTTGGCTCCAGTGGGTTCATCTGAAGCTTTACAACGAACGATGCTGCGTTTGTTTTTGAATCGGCCCTTTCAACCTCAGTTTATGAAAACTGGTTCGTTTATCTTTGCTCTGACTGATGACCTTCACTGACTTCACCTTTTCCGTACACATAAATGCTCCAACATGTTTACTATAAAATATTATGAGTGACAACATCAGATCATCAGATTACTTCTGTGTTTCTCTTCCACACCGTCTTCTCTGCAGAGACTCTTAAACAGTTTGTACAGAGAACAGAGTTCAGCTAATGTGCTCTTTATAAACAGACGGAGCTTCCTGCTTAAAAATATACATGAATAAACCAACAAAAGTAAATTTCATTATTTATTCTCTACTTTTTTATTCTACTCACATCTAAATGAGAAACACTCAGTAAAAACAGAACAAAACCAAAAACACAGTTTTGATCCTGAACAGCAAATTTTTTAAACACCAAATCTCACCATCGATGTAATTATCTGTATATAGTAAAAGTGTATCATTAATGCTTTTGATCATAAGCTGTCCTCAGTGCTTAATGCAGTCGCACCATTTAAAACCATGAATTCAATTTTGAAAAGAAACATCTGAACTAAAACTCCAAATATAAAATATTACAAACGGCTCAATTAAAGACAGAGTGGCACAAAGTCCACAAAGATTTTATTAAAACATTTTAAATATACAGTAAAACATCTGGACTTAACTTAACCTTTGATACCGCTAAACATCAGATCTTAATCCAGCGTTTAAATCTTTGTTGGATAAAACACTTTTGGTCAGATGTAGCTGTATTTTCATGCGGTGTTCCACAAGGATCAGATTTAAGCTCCTTGTTATTCTCATTATATATCTCCCATTAGGCCTTGTTATTATTAGTTTTAAAATCATTTCCTGTCATCTGTATACAGACGATAATTGTAGCTTGTGAACTGGATAAACTATCTGTTCTAATGGACTGTCTTAAGGCAATTAATGGTTGGATGGAAAAAAGTTTCTGCAGCTGAACACAGACTGAGTGTTTAACTCTCCAGAGAGCATCAAGCCCCAAATTAGACAACATCTGGGATCTTTCTCATCCAGGCTAAAAGGTGCTGCTCTGAATCTCGGGCTGATTTTTCATCAATCTCTGAGTTTTGTTGCTCACATCAAGTCTGTGATCCACTCTTGTTTTTTGTCCATTTAAGAAATATTGTTAAACTCAGGACTGTTGTCTCCAAAGGTGAATTGGAGATGCTTGTTCATGCCTTCATCTCCTCCTTATTAGATTATTCTAATGCTCTTTTCTTTAAATCACCTTCAAGCTGTCCAAAATGCTGCAGCGAGGCTTTTAACCCACAGCCATAAATTCTCAGATATCACTCCACTGTTAAAATCCTTGCACTGGTTTCCAGCTGGGTGCAGATATCAGTTTAAAATCCTCACTTTTACTTTTTATGGCTTTATGAGGAGAGGCCCCCTCATCAAGCTCCGTCACCCTTATTCTCCAAACTGGATCCTTAGATCCACTGATGGTGATCTTCTGGTGATTCCAAGGACCCGTTTCAAAACAAAGGGAGATTATGCTTTCTAAACCTTTGCGCCAAAACTGTGGAACAGTTTTCCTCCCATTGACTCTGTGGCTTCTTTTAAAAAACAGATGAAAACTAATTTACTTTGACAGGTAATGTTCTTGTGTAGTATGTTGTTTCAGTCTGATGTCCTTTTAAATTCCCTGTAAAGCACTTTGTAATAGATTCTTGTCTTAAAAAGTGCTACAGAAATACATTTTACTTAAAAACAAAAACACTCTTTGATTGTGTAACAACTAAACACCTTATTAATCGAGTTTTAGACCAAACATTTTATTTCTCCTAAATGTGATGAATTTGTGTTTGTAATGTTCTCACATTTATATATTTTCTTACTGAGCACTCAAAGTGCTGCAGGTCCCATTTTTACTACACATTCATAGAGCGCTTTATTCTGTACAATCACCAGTTAATCTCACTCGTGGATGTTTATGGACTGTGGCAGGAAGCCAGAGCAGCTGGAGAGAACTCATGTAAGCACAGGAAGAACAAAAAAACTATTACATTTTTAAAAATTAGTTTTTATGTTTTACATGTTTTTCTATGTTTTTTCCACTTATCTGCAATTCATGTGCTGCACTAAACTGCATGAAAGCTGCTGTAAAAATTAAGTTTTAAGGTTTCACTAATTACAAGATCAGTAACCATACAGCTGACAGATAGTTAAAATATAAAAAAGTGCATAGAGTCTCACATGAGCATATAAATATGACCTGGATATAAGTAAGACCAATAATCAGTCCTAGTATCAGTGTACTAGCTTACTGTGAAAGAGTAAAGACTACAGGAAGACAATGTGAGAACTTTTTCTGTTAAAGATATTAAATGTGAGATGAAATGAATAAAAACGGAAAAACTAAATACACAAATCTGTATTTGAGAGACAGCACGTTGCAGTTTTTAATCTGTATTTTGTTGATTAATAAAAAATAAACACAAACCTGCAGTTTAAACACTTCCAGCTCATCGATGCTCTCACCAACGACACAGAGATGTGAAGCTGCTTTTAATAGAAATCACTTAGTGTCGGTCAGTGTTCACGAGGCTGCCCGTTTCTACTGTTATTTCTACTTTTACCTGTTTCACGGTGCGCTCTGTAGTAAAATATGAGCGCAGTTCTCTGCAGGTGTGCAGGTGTGTGCAGGCCGTGTACGTGTTAACCTGTAGATACAGTTTGTCTCTGTGAGAACATCACAGCCTGTCTTATCTCTGTCACAGTGAAACGCAGCTGTTGTGTAAACTCACCAACGAGAAGGACAATAATTCTCATACTTGACTCCATCGCAGAGTTAAACGGAGACGGTCATGACCAAATATTCCTGCTGTCTGTGTCTCCTCATACGCTGTCCATCGAAGGAAACACTTTTTAAAAACGAGAGGAAAATCACAAAAAGCCCCGAGCTTAGAAATCAGGTATTGGAGAAATGCACCGAGCACAAGCTGCAGCTGGCAGACTCCTCCTCCTCCTCCTCCTGATGGCTAATAACATGTTATAAAAACACCGCGAAGTGAAGAAAACACGAAAGTTATCATTCTGGGGAACTTTGTAAAAGAGAACCAGAGGATCTCAGGGACACTGTGATGGTGGATGTTACCGTGCTGGGAAACTACAAATGTAAGACTACATCTTAGACAGTCTGCTGCACTCTGTGAGTTTAAACCATGTCTTCATACAGAGTAGAAACGTGGACACATGAAAAATGACCAAAGCACTCATATTTTAATTTAGTCTTTATTTCATATTTTAATTCGTTACATTTTCATTTGTATTTTTCCTCCATTTACACCACAGCTAATCTCTGACTGCACTTGTTCCTCTGCTTCCCTTTGTACATTGTGTGTGTGTGTGTGTGTGTGTGTGTGTGTGTGTGTGTGTGTGTCACTGTGGTTACAATACATCTAACATCAACAAATTCTTCAGCTTTTCTGTGGGCACAGTAACAGTAATGTTGACTGAAGAATTCAAACTTGGGTTTGTCCATTCAAAGTACCTACTTGCGGCCATCTACACTCCAGTGTCTGTGCTCCCTGACAAATCTGAAGTGTTTCTGTACATTTGTTGACCTCAATAATGCTCAGTAGCTGCTTCTTAGCAGCTATTCTTCCCTTTTAAGCCTTGTTCATTCAGTTGTCTGATTATGGTCATTCTGAAAATCTTCTCAGACTAGTTAAGTCTTCTTAGTAGCAGTAATCTTCTTTTCCCTCCAAGTACTTTAAAATTTGAGGTGTGTGACATTTGTTTCAGTCATCTTTCATTTTCTGCCTCTTCCTTGCCACATTTTTTAAGTACCAGTCTTGGCAGTCGACTCCAAAGCATGCTTGACCACATTGTAAGAACAATGTCTTTCCCCCCATTTGTTTTAAAGACCATCCAGTTATTCACATTTTCATTTCGTTCTAGATGATTAGATTGCTCCGAGAAGACATAAATTATAATAATAATGTGATTTACTGTCTGTGTAGGTACTCAGTCACCCAGGACGTGGTAGCCTTAGGAGCTTGAAAGGAAGGCGATTTGACTTCTTCAGGTTTTTTGAAGATGTTTCACCTCTCGTCCAAGAGGCTTCTTCAGTTTTAAAACCAAAAGTATTAAACCTTAGTGGGGGTTGTCCCTTAAGAGGTGGTCGCTGACCATCTATTAGTCATAAGCGTTATCACATGAGCCAAGGTGTGAAAGAAGGGATGGGTCATTACCACCACAGGTTTCAGGTGAAACCTTGCCCCATTCTATCACGTGACTTACGTACATGATGTAACCTGGTGCAAAGTGTGAGTGTGGGTTGTGGCCACTACCTCTGTTCAATAATGGTCATTCACAGTGGACACAGATGGCCTTTTTTTATTTTCTTTTTTTTTAACATTTAAGAAAGCCATTTACTACTATTGTCAGGCTGCATAGTGGTTCAGTTCTTTAGAACTGAATAAAACAAAAACATGTATATTTAAAAAGTATTAAACCCTAATATGTGTGTCTGTTACCTAGTGTTTATGTCTTAACCTTAATTGATTGGATATTCCATCATCTGTAATACCAAATAAGATTAATTATGGTAAGTTTTAAAAATGAGTAAATGAGTAGAAAGATGTCTGCTCACTCTAGCAGACTTTAGTCAGTGGACCTCACAGCATAATGTGCTCACCGCAAACAATTTCTTCTCAATATGCTGCTTTTAATTGGATTGGGACAAAAAAATGTTTGTCCTGCAGTCTGTCAACAGACATGCACATATCCCAGCAAGAAGTATATCTGTTAAATAGATGAAAATTTAGTTTTTCATGTTACATGGCTGCCTTCTGGGTCTCTTTATTATCCCTTCCTCACTTTCTCCAGGTCTGAAGGAAGTGGTGTATCTTTCTGATAAGTACCATGACACACCTGAAATGACTGCTTCCCGAAGGCTGCTCAGTATGGCAAAAATAAAGTACAGGTAAGTTACACATCAGTCTAGAAAGAGAAACTGTTGCTTTGTTGCCTTAACCACTTGAGATGTGGAGAGTTTTAAGGACGGCCAAAGTACTCCAGACCAGAGACTGAACTCAGGTCAATCTGTGGTTACTTTTCTGCAGTTGTTATTGACATACTGCTGTCAGTAAACTTAGGCTTAGGCTAACAGTCTGCTTTTCCATGCTTGCAGAATGCCACTGCTGCAAATATTATGGCCAAATAGCAAAACTAAAGCTTGGGATTTTGCTTAAAAATTGTTGTGACAACTATTGATGGTGCTTGACTGTTCCTGAACATAGCCTCTAATTCTAATTAATGCTGAGCGCCTAAATTTCGCACAATTCCTCCTTCATTTTGGAGTCTGTACAGAGAAAAATCTCTGTGGATGTTCTCATACTGTCACTATAGTTAAGACTACCCAACAGATGTGTGCTAAATCCAATAGCACAATTAAGTGGAACTGCATCCAAAACTTAAACTTCAGATTTTGTATTACTTGCAATAAAACATTTCTGGAGTGCAGAGGCTAAGTGGGTATACTTTTGCTCTTGTGAGATTTTGCATACCATTTTTATTTGATTGCTTTACAAAGTCACCAAGAACTCTGCAAATTCACAAAATTCAGGTTGCATTTGTAAATTGGATTAGTGACAAGATATTTCTCCCACTGAAAACGCTACGTCCAGATGAACAGAATCAACCTTTTGGGATTTACTTACCTGGATGATTGAGCATGCATCAAGACATAACAGTAATGTAACATTTACCTTTATTTACATAGCCCAAATTAACAACAACAGTTATCTTTTAGACATATTGACTTACAATAAGTCAATATAAGAAAAGGATCACCAGATCTGAGAACTAAATCAGCACCAAATGAGCACCAAATCAATCATATGACCCCCTATGAGCAAGCACTTTGGCGACAGTGGGAAGGAAAAACTCCCTTTTAACAGGAAGAAACCTCTGGCAGAACCAGGCTCAGGGAGGGGCGGGGCCATCTGCTGCGACCGGTTGGGTTGAGAGAAAGAAGACAGGATAAAATACATGCTGTGGAAAAGAACCAGAGATTAAAAATAACTAATAATTAAATGCAGAGAGGTGTATTAACACACAGTGAGTGGAAAAGGAAACTGAAGAAGAAATACTCAATGCATCATGGGAATCCCCAGCAGCCTACACCTATTGTAGCATAGTTAGTCACTCTGAGTAAGGATATTTCTAATTTTGGAGTCTATTAGAACAGCGGTCCCCAACCCCCGGGCCACGGACCGGTACCAGTCCGTGAGTCGTTTGGTACCGGGCCGCGAAAGTTGATGCTCGGGTGTGAAATCTATGGGTTTCAGGGTTTTTATCGTTAACTCTGTTTCCCTGGGTCTTTTCCCATGTTGTAGTTGTGTGTCTTATTTTGAGAGAAATATTTACGCGTTACCATAGTGACCAGAGAGCATTAACGGGCAGAGAGGAGGATGGTACTCTCATTGTTGTCGGCGCATTTCAGGAGGACGCTGCTAATAAAGTTACACAATTACACAGTTAATTCGCGTTTATTATTATGTTTACAAAATACCACAGTTTTTGTCTTGGTCATTTTATTTTGTTGTATTTATCCGCGACACCTTAAAGGCCGGTCTGTGAAAATATTGTCTGACATTAAACTGGTCTGTGGTTCAAAAAAGGTTGGGGACCGCTGTATTAGATAGATATGATACAAACCACTGCAGCGCAGTAACTGTAATACCTATATTATATTATATTATATACACTGAGTGAGCACAGAGATGAGTCCACTGTCAGAGGCCATAAGAAGATCATTTGTAACCTTCACTAAAGCTGTTTCTGTGCTGTGATGAGCTCTGAAACCTGACTGAAACTCTTCAAATAAGCCATTCCTCTGCAGATGATCTGTTAGCTGTTTGACAACTACTCTTTCAAGGATTTTTGATATGAAAGGAAGGTTGGAGATTGGCCTATAATTAGCTAACACAGCTGGGTCTAGGGATGGCTTTTTAAGTAAAGGTTTAACTACTGCCAGCTTGAAGGCCTGTGGTACATAGCTGATTATTAGAGATAAGTTGATCACATTTAAGATTGAAGCATTATTTAATGGCAGGACTTCTTTGTAGTCTTGTAGAAATGGGGTCTAAGAGTCACGTTGATGGTTTGGAGGAAGTAATTATTGAAGTTAACTCAGAAGAAGAAGTAGAAATATTAACAAGATAATCGACCTCTGTTGGAGTAGCGTTCAGGTAGCTGCTCTGCTCTGTGCTGGTACAGGGCATTGAAGATGATAACAGTGGGTGGATTATATTCTTAA
>VUQG01029549.1:0-13266 GCA_015106755.1 Etia nguti | reverse complement strand
TGTTGTCGGCGCATTTCAGGAGGACGCTGCTAATAAAGTTACACAATTACACAGTTAATTCGCGTTTATTATTATATTTACAAAATACCACAGTTTTTGTCTTGGTCATTTTATTTTGTTGTATTTATCCGTGACACGTTAAGGCCGGTCCGTGAAAATATTGTCTGACATTAAACCGTTCCGTGGTGCAAAAAGGTTGGGGACCGCTGATCAAAGTGACTTATATATTATGTTTAACCCGAGTATCGAAAGACCACGGGGGGTTTGAAAACGATGTGCCGGGAGCCGCGCCTTGTCAGCTGGTGGGTAACAAGCATCGTTACAGCACTTTTGCAAATATGTTATGATAAATCGAACAGATATTTGAAGTTTACACAGCACCATTCTCGCCTGAAAATATCTTAAAAGTTTATTTTGTGATCCAGAAAGAGTTTGAGTTTTGGACGAAATGCATTCTGGGATATTGCATTTCGTCATTTCGAGCTGATTGGAGACCAAAACAGGCAATCAGAATTTTTTGCATCCAAGTCTGTGATTGGTTGGTTTTGTGGCACAAATATAATGGCGTACAGAAAGAGTTGAACGCGCAGGGGCAGAACATTGCGAGCAAGCGCAAATGCAAAAACTGAGCGAGAGGGGCTGCTATTGTGTGTGTATATGGATAATAGCAAACACTGAAATACAGTTTTTGCCCGCAGCAATGAATTTTGTTCACTCAAATTTATTTTTTCTTCGCTCAAAATAAATTTCTCCTCAAAATGCAACACTTGCAACTGCAAATTTTTTTTACGTGCGCTCAGAATAGTAGCACAAAAATAACGCCATACATAACGAGACACAGACCTTCAAAGTAAAACAGGAAATTCACAAACTGTTCTACAGCACAAACTCAGGGACACAAACAGCACAGGGGGAAGAACACAGGTAGGAATAATAAAAGACTAAACACAAGAACCAAACCCTAAGAACTAATACAAAATCAGAAGAAACTAGAAAAATAATAACAATAAACTCAGAAGGCTGGGTCAGCGACCTAGGACCATGACAAACAATTTATGGACACCAGTGAATGAAAAGATATTGTACAAGAGATGTGCTAAGGTTTTAAACAAGGTAAAGTTAAAAGATAAAAAAGATACACCGTGGAGAGATCATTTTACAGTTGGTTTTGATGTGAAACCTGTATGTGGGTTGCTTTATAAGCCACCATTGACCAAAAATGCTGGTGATTTACGGTGGCAAATTTTACATGGTATTATTGCAATTAATGCTTTTGTGTCTATCATCAAGCCTTTCAGATAAATGTCCTTTTTGTTCAGTAAGAGAGATCATTTTTCATCGTTTTGAACAATGTTTCAGAATAATGGATTTATTTTCAGTACTTAGTGACATTTGGGAAGCATTTGGAGAATGTTTTTTTGTACGACATGAGAAAGAAGAAAAAAGGACCATTGTTGAATTTTTTCCTAGGCCAAGCAAAGTTGACAATCTATTTGAGTAGAAAATATAAGATTAACAATGGACAAAATACTGATTGTGTACAGCTTTTCAAGAGTATGTTAAGAGCAAGAGTGATTAGAATATAAATATTATTTCAAAATGGATTAGCTGGATGTTTTTCAAAATCTCTAGGACTATGAAGGTAGTCCGTTTACTTTAAATAATTCAGAACAATTGAATGTTAATATGGATCATTATTAAGTAAATAAATGCATTTTTAAAAATCAATCAATCTCTTTTTCTGTTATGACCGGAGATGAAAAAGGAGGTGTGACTCACAAGTTAAAAGACAGGAGAAACATTTTAGACATTAAGTATATGTTTTGTGTGTTTGCATCTTATACAGATAGGGACAGAATTATTAGCCCGCCATATAAAATGTCATTTTTTTTAAAGTATTTTGCAACCGCGAGACAATTTTAACACAGCTTTTCTAAACATCTTAGTTTTTTTAATCCTTATATTTTAATTGCACACAGAAACAATATTATTTCACAAAACACAAAAATTACCAGGTCAAATTATTTGCCCCTCTTTTTTGCTGTATAAGAGTCTGTAGTCATTTGTGCAGTTTTTAACAAGTCTTACATGTCTTTAGGCCATTCTTCTTTGGCAAATCTCTTAAGTTCCTCCAAATTTGATGATCTTCGGGCACAGACCCTGGTCTTCAGTTCATCCAATATATTTTCAAGTCAGGGCTTTGTGCAGGCCAATCAGTACAGCTCACCTTGGTCTTTTGGAAATAATTCTTACCAAGAGTGATGCATGTTTTGGGTTGGTATTGTTGGAAGACAAAGCAATGACCCAGACCCAGTTTTGCAACCGACTGCTTGAGGTTTTCTTTTCTCAAAATCTTCGCATATCAGTTCTTCATGATTCCTTCCAGTTCCAGATGCTCCGAAGCATCAAACTAGAGCAAAAGAACTCTAGTTTGAACTCCAGGTTATCCTTAGCATACTTCAGTCTGGCTTGAAGGTGTCTATTCTGCAGTAGTTTAAATTTTCTCGGTCTGCAACCTTGAAGTCCATTCCTGTGCAGCATTCCACTGATTATCCTCTTTCTCTTTTTACCACACACACATCTCTCACTAGTTTTCTTTCCAGAATCTTTTTAGTCTTCCGCTTTACCTCTGTCAGGCTTGTTCTGTACTGTGTGGCTCTCTTTGAATCTCTTGATGATACTTTTCACTCTAGCTCTTGACACTAGCAAACACTTTAATTTGTATATCCATCTCCTGGTTTGTGAGCATCAATTCTTATTCTCAAGTCTAAACTGATTTGTTTTGGGCATGATACTTTCTCAAGTGACAGCTCAAAACCCTTAATGAAGTTTTTCGACTGTGTCTAAATTAGAAGAAAATCCTCAGATTTGACTTGATTTTACACGCTTTGAGCTTTACAAAGTTAACAGGTTTGTCCTCACCTGTAGTAGGCAGTTTGAATCCCATTCTGGCCACTTTTGATCTTTTTTGCAACAACTCTAAACTTGGCAATGGACATTTTGTCTGCGTTTACAACCACCATTATACCACAATGTATAATAATGTTTAATGGACTAGTTCTTATATAGCGCTTTTCTACTCTGAGCACTCAAAGTGCTTATGGTATGTATGGTAATAAACATTTTCATGTTTATTTTGCATCGTTTTAGTGAGTCTCAGCTATTCATAGTTATCCGCTTCCATAGTTTCATGTGATGCAATTTTAAGCTGCCATTTAATCAGACTGTATGACTATGTCAACTGTGGAACACTGAAGATCTCTGTCAAAACAAATGCCACAGACGACATGTTAGAAATTCAGATCCAAGACTCAGAGATGTTAGGCAGTTTCAAGGAATGTTACAAGATATACAGAGTCAGAGTGACTGTGTCTGGTCATAATAAAGAAGCCAATGGAAATGCATGGATCACTTTTTCTCGGTTCTTTATAGGTTGTAATTTTTGGTCTGAAAGGCAGTTTGTGCCACGTTTCCTTTAAAGTTAAAGTATGTCTAACTTTGATCACTATACATATGCTTTGCAACAACAAACACACATCACAAATACTGCTCCGCCTCTCAGGAGAAAATCTGCATTTTAAGAGAGCATGGTGCGTTCAAATGCATCAAGAATCTTGTTCTGTGGGGACAAAAACGTCTCTTTAATTCATCTCTTCCTTGTTAACTCAAGATCAAATGGCATTGCTCTCTCTCCCCTGGACAAACAGACTAAAGCAATGAAATGCTGCAGGGCTTTTCAAATATTCACAGTATGTTTTCCGGGTGAAAGCACGCACGTTCGTAGTCAGGTTAGATTTTGGAATTAATTTGGGTTTGGAATCCCTAAATTCTCAGTGCAGCTCAAACTGCCGAGAACGTTGCTGCTGGGTGAAAAACTGAGAGGGAAGAGCTGAGATAAGAAAGATTTCCAGATGAGTTTGGGGACTTTGGGAGGGATTCTGGCTTTGGTTGGAGATGGGAGAGTGAAGAGGGGAGTCGAGGGGGGTTAAAAGCTTCAACTTTAGTTATTCTTCTGCTTGGCATAGAGGACCAAAAGAGAGGGAGGGCATCAGACATGTGGCTATTCCTTCCCTTTTTAAGAAACTAATGTTTTTCACTTTCACTTTTTTAATTACATCCACAGCTATGAAAACATAAAAGGATAAAAGGCCTTCTCTAGCAGTGGTAAAAGGCTAAAGGTGCCGTACATGACCACAGTTCATCCATTTTAACAAAACAGATGTGGCATCCATTAACCTGACTGATCTCTTTATGTATCCAAAATAATCCTTAGGAAATTGCTGATATTTTGAATAAAATAAAGAACCATTCTAAGCAACCAGCAGCAGAGATCTGGTTCACCCACACCCTGTGACATCCACTCTGCATGCACAATCAACCCATCAGCTCAGTCTCTTGCTGTCCCTGCTGCTGCTTCAGTAGCTTGTGGACTTGGCACAGGATTCTGGAGCGAGGAGCAAAGAATAATGAGGTGATCACGCCATTGCTCCATGCTTCATTACACCCCCATCGCCTTCCAGATCTCCCAGGCCCAGAGAGGCCTTGCTCGGATTTAAGTGTGCATGTTATTAGTCTCCTATGTTAGACACTTCCTCCACCCGCTATTCATACTGTGTGATGAGAGAAGTCTGAAGTCACAAGAACTCAGATTTCCTGCTGTTTCCTGTCCATGTGTTTTTTGAGTTACTTTGGGGGAGAGAGAAAAAAATGCTTCAAACTGGGATAATTTTAATGCTGGAACCAAAAATAATTCTCCAGATTAATACTAAGAGTTTTAGTTCCACAAACCCTTTTTTGAGAGATTTTTCTACGAACCCCTAAGAGGTGCCTCAATTAATGGTTCTTTAAGGCCTAAGGTCATTAAGGTTGCTAGGGAAAGATGTATATTGCCCAACCATCTGTTGTTGCTTTGGTCACCAGCAAATTGCCGCTGTTGTCTGTAGTTTGCAAAAAAGATACAGAGCTGTCTGCAAACATTTGCCATTTTCTTTCCAAACTGTAGTGAAAATTGGAAAAAGTGCAAATCTAATCGGAAACACAGAACATTTGCCTTAAAATCAAAGTCATGTCTTCCCGCTTTGCTTGCCTTTGCAACCAATACATTTTCAAAGATGGAACTTTTCCTTTGAAAGTGAAAGGTGGCGGGTCCTGACCCCCAGCCAGGAGGCTGGTGTTTTCTGGGTGCATCCGAGTGCAGCACCTGGGGCACTGGTCCCCAGGGTCGCCTGGTCTCATTGTGCATTCCTATTTTTACTCTATCCTTTTATTACGGATCCCCTTTTTTTTCCTCTTCTGCATTTCCTGCCTTTGACATTATCATACAGTATACCACAACTAATGTAATAACTGAAATAACACAAATAGAAATGAAGAAATAAACCGATAAACCCTGAACAAGAGGACCCTATAGAGAATTTATAGAGCTGATCTTGGAAAAGCAAAATGTGTTCGGCACAAGAGTGCATTCAGATCATAATTCTGATTGCAAAAGCTGCCAGACAGGACAGGATTTTAAAAAATAATAATAATAATAATTACATTTCTAATTCTAATGCAAAGCAAACATTTCCTAGTGCTCTATTTATCAGGTGAAAATGAGCTGAATTACATCACCCATCAGTGAGCAGCGCTGGTGAACGATAATATTTCTAAAATATGTCTACACGACAAGAGTGTTTTCTGGCTCTTTTGACAGCTTAGAATATAGCAAGGTGTAATGAAAACAGGAGAAATAGCACAGCACAGTAAACTGTTAGATGAAGTGCTTCAGGCAACAGACTGCACAAATTTTCAGCCAGGTAACAAACTCCTTTTAGTATGCTGTGCTATTCAAACCCATAATGTGTGCAAGCATAAATTCAGAAATTCACGCTCAGTTTGTTTGCTGCCTCCTGAATCCTGTGACCAGAAATATTAAACCACAGGCTGTAAATATAAGCAGGATGTAATCACTGTGACATAGTCAATGTGATATCACCCAGTGGTTGCTGTCATTCTAAGGCTTCTATGTTAGTGTAATAGCTGCTACCATGTTGGGTGTTTGGATTCAAAACTAGTCAGATTTAGACACGAGGTTTGAGCCCTAAGTTACAAGCCAATGCTTGGTTAGCTTGATTGACAAGCTTCATTCTAAAACTGTACAGACACAGACACTCCCTTATGGACTAATAATAATAATATAATAATAAAATAATACTAGAATTCCCTCATCTCTAGCACAAACTTTCTGGAAGCCGAGCATAAATTAGCTACACCTAACTGACGACCCAACTGTACATCAAAGCACTTTGAACATTTACAAAAATCTATACACAGTGAGTTATGAAAAAACAAAGAAACAAAAAAAAAAAGAAAAACCGAATCCAATTGTTTAGTTCAATTTAATGTTATAAGGTTGAAAACTATCCAATACATTTTTAGCAGATATAAACATTCAGCATTTTAACGCAAGAGTCTCTGGAGAGTCATTCAGGATGACCTCAAGTGGCAGTTGGTTTACATCAACAATTGCTTGGTTTACACCAAGCAATTATAGTTATCACCAAATCAAACAAGAGTTCTAACCTCTTTAACTTGTAAAGATCAAGAAAAGATCATTCTTGTCGCCTGGGTGAAATAAAACATTAGATTAACTTATATGACTTTACAGACAGCTGATTAAAAACTACAGCTAGGGCTGTGCCACAATGTTGAGTACAATCAGGCTATGAAGTCACAGATACTCCAAATTACTCCACTGACCATAGCTAGCTTCACTCCATATGAGTGCACAATATTTGAACAAATATTGTGCAGGCTCCTGAAGAGCTACAACAATGACTAAAATAACTAAAGTTAAACTGTTATCTTCCACTTACCACGTACTTTAAATTTCCAGGCCACCTTTGTGCTTGCATTTGACTTATGCAAATGTTGTTCATGAATATCATTATTGCAAATTTCCAATCCCAAATTTATTTATAAAGCACATTTAAAAACAACAAAGTGCTGCACATGTAACAAAGGGTTACGCAATAAAATAAGAGACCTCCCATATAGACACACACACAAACACGTGCCTACACACTTCAACAAATATATCAAAACAAATTTTAAAAAAATCCTAAATTCTATCGTGATAAAATTTAGGGACGATATCACCAAACCCCTGGTTCTAAATTTAAATGGTTAAGCTTCAGTAGCTTCAGTTTTCGTTCCTCATATATGAGCATACATTACTTTCCAAGAGTGAAACGTCCTGGTGATCACAGACAAGCTCAAGCAGTCTGTCACACAGAGGTGTCATATTCACACATCACTGTAGACGTGAAATCTGACACACAGTCTGAAGGCTGAGCACACAAACAGCACGTTAACAGCCTGCTCTGACATTTACTCACAGATTAACCTCGGTAGATCAACGCTTTGCTTTTTTACTCCGATAAAACCTGAAGACCCACAGGACAGGAAGTCACAGCTGTCCAGCCTGACAGCTGTATGTACACAAGGAGAAGAACAAACACATGAATGAGTAGTATTCTAATCATGATAGTGCTGAGTTGGTCAGTCAGTTAAAGAGTTGGTCAACCACAAAAATCTATTGTGTGTGTCATTAATCATATTTAGCTCGTCAAGCTTAAAGAATTGCAACTTGTTATTTTGAAACTGCACATTTGGGAGGTTTTAAAGGTTTGTCAGTCAGAGAAAAGAAATCTAGATTATCCTCATACATGCAATCACAGTTGAAGTGGGCAGGAGCCAATCAGTCAGGAAATGTAATCACCATTTGGGTACTGCAACAGAGAATCCTACTGTGTTGTTAAATGCGAGGAACTAATCCATCCAGGTTCAAATGAGGATAGACCAGAAGCCTCAAAGAGGAAGAAACACATTGTTTTGTCTTCAGCACACTGCTTTGCGTGACACGGTAACTCTTAATTACATATGCAGCATCTCCTTTTAAAAACAATTTATATAGAAAGGAAAATCCATTAAAAAATCCTTCCAATTTTTTAATGTTTTTTTTTTTTAATATAGATATAAAGCAAGAGCATATACACAGAAAGAGGTTTAGATTCAGTCCTCAGGTTAACTTCCAGTCCACCATCTTTACTTTCAAGTTGCCTTAAGACCAAACGGTTTACAGGCGTCTCTGAGGGTAACTTTCCACTGGAATCAAACGCCTGAGGACTAAATACTAGTTCCTGTGTCCTCCATTTCTATTTGCTTCTCCAATATTCATGCTAATAAACGATATAGTAATGTGGAAGGTTCCCCAGCCTACATATTCCCACGCCGACCAAGAAGTTAAAGGGGATCAAAACAAATTTAAAACAAGTTCAAACAAAGAACTTTTTTTTTAACCTAACTGCTGTGATCTTGTTTCCTATAAACACAGTGGATGACAAGTCTTCATCTGCAACAAAGTTTTCTCAAAATTCACAACAAGATGGACAGAAATATAAAACTAATGCTGAATCAAATTAAAATTGGGCTAAACTTTAGGTAATGCCCAGTAAACCAAACCATTTACGACTGACTTTGGTTGTTCTGGTTGGTCCTTTAACTTTCTTGTAACCTGATTTCATGTTATAATGACTGGATGCTCCCTGTAAAGCAATTCCGAGGCAGCCGAGAGAAATTGCAGGCAAAGATTTTAATACTTTATAGTCCAAATTGTTATATTTCCTCCATCAAATAAAGGTTTAATAAAGCCTGGACTTGACTATCAACCATTGATAGTCAAGCTTCATTTTAACATTTAAAGCCATTTATTATGTTAATGTGCACTAATCAATGTACACACACAAAGCTTAATAGTTCCCCTTGAACCTTAAGCTAACGCTGTAAACACAATGCTGATGACATCAAGCATAGTTCAGTGTGTATATATCACATTATGCTTCACTTCAGTCAGTTCAAAATCTTACCAGCCATGCTAAAAGCTTTCCCCTTTAGTAGCTTTAAAGTTCACGATGTTTGTAGTTGCACTGTTCCCTTTAATAAAAGCATTGAACTTTTCTTTTTTCTTTTTGCATAATAAGGAATCTCATTTGCCATTTGAAAAGAGCATTCATGAGTTTTGGATTTCTAATGTCTGATCTACTGAAAACTCAACACCAGTTTAACCAGACTTGTAGTCAAAAATGAGTGACCTTTAAAAACCAAGTAATATTGGTCAGTATGTTGCATGAGACCCTCTTTTTTTTTTTTTTAATGATAGTGGATAGAGTTGGAGCACAAAGGTTGCAGAGACCAATCTGCCAGCAGAAATAAGTCTGTCTGAGACAGAATCATCTTTTAAATCTCTTCTTAAAACACACTTTTCATTTGATTTTATCTGACTTTTGTCTTTATTTCTTTCATCTCTGAGCTACAGAGGAGGGTTTAAGTGTCAGTCAAAGCACTGCTCGGTGGAATCAGGCAGTTACTTGAAGTTAGGAAGTTACTCGGCATCTCATGTTTGCACTTTGATCAAATACGGGCAGTTCTTAAAACTCTGCATACTTCCCCAAATATTTAGATTTTATTGGTGCTTATGTGCACATGAGTAAAAGGAGCTATTCTCTGTGAATACTTAATAACCAAGTACTTCCTGTCAAATAAATTATTGATTAGCACAATCAGGCATCTCTCCAGTGAGTCCACCACCCCAGGGACTAACTCAAACTCTTGACTTGCAGCTGGCGACCGCAGCCTCAGTAAACAACTAGACAGGTGAGGTGAATAAGGTTCACCATGTAATTAAGATGCATAATATCCACAATCATGTGGCTGTTGCTTTGACACTTACCAAAACATCCAAACATCGGATGAACAGCGAATGAGAAAAACAGCAAAGAACCTATGTGTTCACCTGGTCCCTAAATTGTCCAGATCCTTATTTGATAGAAAATCCATGGGATCCACTTAAATTGGTCCCACCCCACAAACCAGAGGACCGAAAGTATTTAGTGCCTATTTTAAGGTGCCGGACATCATAGAACACCACCAGAGTTCCTTCAACATTTTCAACACAGAGCAACTATTGATGAAAAACGGTCTTAAGGGTGGTCTCCCATCAGCTCAAGTCTCCCATCAGCTCAAGGATGAGATCGCAAGGCAGATGAATCCTCTAATACATTATACATAACTTCTAGTACAGTCTAGCCTTATGGGATCACGGTTATTTAACTGTCTGAGGTCTAAGTAGCTCTTACCCTAAGAAAAGCATTCTAAGCATTCCAAGCATTAATTAATATCGCCAATATTCCTCAGCATTGTCTAAGGAGCTTGGAACGAAAGCTCCTTAGACAATGCTAAGTTCAGTTCTAGGGTCAAATTGTCCCTAGAACTGAAGAAGCTTCTCGGATGGGAGGTGAAACATATTCAAGCAACTTAAAGAAGTCCAGACACTTTTCGTTCCAAGCTCCTGGATATCACATGGATGATGGCTTTGGAATTACTGTATAAAGCTGTAAGGTCCATGTTTTTTGAGAATGATACAAAGCTATCTCTTTACCAACTTGCTGAAGGAGCAGGGTGACATAGCCCACATTCAGTCTCCGACACAAAGAGATAACATCTATAACTGCTTCTCCAGCAGCCCACACCCAGTTCAGTCGGGTCAGAAGCTCCGGCTAAATGGACGCTGGATTATTTATGAAGAAGATTAACAGCTCATGTTTCTGCTTTTACACCAAAGTCTAAAGCATTATCTTGCTTTTTATCTCTCCTCCATCCTGCTGTTCTATGCTGCCTTTTTCAGAGCAACTTCATCCTGGCGCCACGCCACATCTCCTCACGACGGGTTCATTAGTAGCACGTCGCCTTCCAAACAGGCAGAGAAAAGATAACAGTCACAAATTACAGCGCACAACAGACTTGCACAACTTTCCTCAGCTACACAAACCTCATAGCAGCAGCAGTGTGTGTAAGAGCTAAGGTAGAGAGGTTTGCTCACACACTGAAGTCACATCCCACACAAGAGCCTCAAAAATATAAAGAAGAGGATGCTTCCTGGTACTTGGAAAAAGCTTTTCAAAGAGAAAGTTTAGTTTACAGTTAGATGCAGAGGATCTACATATACTATATGCGCTCAAAACAGCAGCCATTGCTATAAATGGGTTTAGTAACTCCTGGCTTTCTAAAATAATGTCATGCATAGAACAGAGCTACTTCCTGTTGGAGATTACACAAACCTGTTTTTTGGCAGAATTCTCTCAAAAAGCCGTTTCTTGCCATGTACGAGGTGTAACTGGAACAAAAACTTTATTTATTCCATGGGAATAAAAATACGTCCTCCTGACCTCTGCTCCAACAACCCAGAATCCTCACAGGTTCTTCAGCTACATGTCTTGAGGAGTAATCGATTAGCCAACTGACAGAAACATAATTGGTCATGTCCATCCAATTATCTAGCACACAATCTCAGTAAGTCAATACATGTTTATTTCACCACTTTGTAATAACGGACGTGTCATTATCAACTGATAATAAAGATGACTGTTGACTTGCAGCTGGTGATCGCAGCCTCGGTAAACAAGTAGGTAGGTGAGGTGAATAAGGTTGACCATGTCATTAAAAGGCATAATATCCACTCTGCTAGTACTTTGACACCTATCAAACACCTGTACTTAACTCAACCTCCTCCTGTTACAAATGACTATCAATCGTGAGTAACAAAAAAAATGATTGTCTTTTGACATCAGGTTTTATACATGCAAGTGCTAAAATCCTTGCTAACCATGCAGATGGTAACAGTTAGAGAGTTACAGATTCATTGGAATAACAACAGGGACAGTGTTTGACTTGAGGCTGCATTTTTGGCAAATCCCTTCTGCACTTGAGCCAGAGGGCTCCACTGAAGGCACCGCAGCAACCAACACCATACACTGCTTATTTAAATAACGCTGTATTTGTAAGGCTTTTTAAACTTCCCTAATGTTATCCTGCTTACATGAAACTTGAGGTAAGATTCACTTTTAGACAGCAACTTCAAAGGGGATGCTTGACACAGGCTGCCATATTACATGTGCATTTGAGCTTTACTCCAGTAAAAGTAAGGATGAATTCCTGCAGCATAAATACTGACAGCAGCAGCGTTGGCCAACATATTTTTAATATCATTGACATATGAAACTAACCAAAAAAAGAGCTTATTAGATGCCCTCAGGTGTATTTTAGGTCTTAAAACCAATTTATGGCAATGAACTTTGACCATTTTTGACACAGAATATCCAACTAAATGTGTAATTTACTTATGTGGTGTAAAAATAGATAAATAAATTGTATCAATTAACAAAGATGCAAATAAAATGGGTTCTAATTGGGGAGGGGGTCTGTGAAGCCTTATTATTATTTACAAAGAGACTGAACTAACTATAATATTTTTTGGCATTTCTAATTTTAACATAAGGGAATCGAGATTTTGGGTTCTCAAAGGATAAGACTGATTCTTAAATATGTGTTAGCTTTCCCTGTGCATGTCTGTATTCGGTGAATATAATTGTTTCATGAATTTTAGATTTGTATGTTACTTAACTCGTCCATCGTCTATATCCCTGCTTTTACTACACACTCTGCTCTGTCACTACTGTTGGTTAGACAGACGCACATATGAAAACTGTAATAACCAGAAGTAGCATCACTTGCATCTTGGAAAATCAGATTATCCAGTACATGTAGTAAATATGGATTTTATGGTTACCAGGACACTACAGTGCAAGCAAATAAAGATGTCTGATTTCCTGCATGCCCTGATTTTTCTAAATAACCTCATCCAGCTTTCTTAAAATCATCTGAAGATGCTGGTGGACACTCTGTGTGCCCACTAGGGCTGCCACAAATGATTATTTTGATGGTCAACTAGTCACCGATTATTTTTGCGATTAGTAGACTAATCGGATCATGCATCCATTGGACGTAAAACGTACAGCTTATTGCACCAGCATGCATCTGCTCTTATATAACTATCATTAGCTTACAGCTTGAAGTGTTTAAGGGATGTGCCAACTAAAACTAAAGACAAGATGATAGTTTATTAAACTTTTAATGAAATTTGCAGATTTCATAACAGGACACTGGAGTAAATTCTCGACCATCTCACACTTCTGTTTAATCAGTTTTCTGTTTGACGTTTATTCAGCTGTGTGAAAACTATAACTTGAATCTCAGCCAAACCGATTTACTCAGGAACAAATAAAACACTGAAAAAAGCCAAACAATAACATTTTTAAGTTATCTAAGTGACTTATATATCATGTTTAACCTGAGTAGCAAAAGACCACGGAGGGTTTGAAAACGATG
>VUQG01029548.1:22027-53234 GCA_015106755.1 Etia nguti | reverse complement strand
AACACAAAAAGCTTGGGTTTAGAGAGGAGCTAGAGAAGATATGAAGGGTGAAGACAACAGTGGTCACTATGGGATATTGTCGGGTTCTTTTATGAGAGAAGACAAAAAAACTCAAAGTATAAATTTTCATAATTAATCATTATGCAGTTAAAGGTTCAATTTAATAACGGCGCTGTGTGTCTTCCTTTGTTCAGTGTGCCATACAGACAAAGAGCAGTGCCCAAGCAGTACACACTTTTATTATGAGACACAGAAACAGAATATTAATATGCTTGGTTAAAAGTTGGGGGAAGGCTGCAATTTAAACTTAATCCCCCTTATTTGGTGTGGGTCAATCCCTTGGGTCATCTTACACCTTGTATCAGGAAGACAACTCTTCCCACTTCACCATGGCAAACATCTCTAGTCCTCTGGTCAGCTCTCGTAGAGAGAGAGAAACCAAGAGAGAGGGAATGAGAGAGAGGGAGAATATGAGAGAGAGGGAGAGAACTTCACTAACACCAGAATTTAGACTTGTTTTCATGTAGTGGTGTCAGCTTTATCCTGAAGTTTCTGTGCTATGCTGTGCCATCCAGAACACCATCTTATCACAACCCCCACACCAAGGAGACTGTTGGACTCCATGGTCCCCTATTAATTCATCTTTCTTGCCATGATGTTTGTTAATAATGCATGATGGGCTGATTTGGAGGTGGTCCCCACACAGCTAGAGCTGGTGGGCTTGCCTGTTGTTGCTGTTGTTGTGCTGATATTGCTGTTGCTACTGCTTGTTGTATCTCAGTCTTCAGATCTGTAGGTATTGCCACCATCTGCTTGGCCTTTGCCTTTGTTTTGTTAATTTCCTTTTCCTTCTCTACCACCTGGTAGAAATTCTTTATTCAGTTTTGCATGAATGTCTTCTATATCATGTGTTTCTTCAGCTGTATTGTCTTGAAACATTGAAATCCAGGCTGAAGCTCCTTCTGCCAGAAGTGGGAGTTTGGCAACTAGGCCTTCCCCGTCGCAATGGCAAAATGGCATGTACACGAGTTGGCCATTCAATGCAATTTTTAGCAGATTCTGGGGAGTAATGTCACAACTTAATGTCTGTTGCTCTAGTTGTGCTTGATGTCTTGTGCGATACTGGGGCTTTGTGGTACTCTCCACCTCCTCTTCATCATCTGTATCCCATGTGCGAGAGAAACAGCCTACTCTTTGAGAGTCTACATACCCTGAATCTTTGATTTCTTCTTCTTTAAGCATTCCCTTTAATGTTCTAGTGAAACACCCTCTTGTTGGTTGTTTGAGCGTTTTACTATGTTTCCCTTCCTTACCGTTTCTCCTTTTTTCCTTTTGTTTTTATTCCTCATATTGGAGGGGCCGGTATTCTTCTGCTTTATCTTCTGTGTCCTTGACTGCATCGCTATAGTCTTTGCCAACTTAGAAATGACATGTATTCCTCCATCTGTCATCAGAGGAATCTTAAGACAAAAATGTTACATTAACTAAACCGTTAGACCTACTAGTATGAATAAATCTAGAAATCCAACAAACAGAAAGCAAACACTGTAATAAAACTGCAACAGAAAGCCAGACTTTATTGTATTTATAAAGAATTTAAAAACCCCAAACAACAAAAACCCCAGGACTGTGACAATTAGGGTTTTATTGTTGTGTCCTGCATTAGACTCTTTGCCCAATAAAACTTCACCCCAGCGTCTGTCTGGCATGTTACAATTCTACCCCAAGATGGATGGCTGTTCTGAACTACATACAGGCCCCCTGAGATAGATAAATTTAAGCTACGTAGATCTGGACCACACCTGACAAATTCTTATGGGCAGTCAGCAACTGTTTTTGAGCTCTTGGCCACATACAATCTATTGCAAGTTCCATGTTGACCACAAACCAGCTAAATAAACTGGAAGTGATTCTGCGCTTGACCTGTGTTTGTCATTATCCCTAGAAATCTTTGTTTTCAGATTTGGGTTCTTGTTTAATATTACTGAATGTGTGTGTTTGGTTTTAATGGTGCTGTAATGTATTAAACTTTTATTATTATTATTATTATTATTATTATTATTATTATTTCTGGCCATGGATTGATTATTCTTGTGATTTCATACAGCTTTGTGATTTTATTGAATGTTCCTTTATGCCTTGGGGAGCAGGTGGGTTGGAGAAATTTGAAAAATTGCATTGCTCCACCTGGGTTGATCCAGTAGAATGATCTATTATATACTTGGGCAGCTGTGGTTCCAGAGGTAGAGTGAATTCGAAGGTTGTTGGCTCAGTCCTTAGCTTGTCTACATGTCAAAGTGTCCTTTCGCAAGACACTGAATCCTAAAACATGCCTTCAGTGTAATTTTCTATTTGACAGGAATAAGTGCTGGATATGTAAACAGTCTAGCCTTCTATGTCAGTAGGTCGATGTAGTAGCTTACTAAATCCTAGGTCTAAATAAGCATAGAGAAGGACGAGCATAAATACTATTTCATCTTACCTGAGCTTTGTTGGCTCTGTTTTCTTCATAAAGCAATGTTAAAGTTTATCTTTGAAACTTTACATATTTTTGTTTTGGTAGAGACAGTAAGAGCAATGACCTATGTGATCAACCAAGGCATGTCCATGTACTGGGGTACATCACGATGGACCTCCACGGAGATCATGGTAAGTTTTAAACTTAGCTGTGAATGTATTTCGAGTTATTTTCTCGAAATTTCAAGTTAATAACTCGAAATTTTGAGAAACATAACTCGAAATTTCGAGTTACTTTTCTCAAAATTTCAAGTTAATAACTCGAAATTTTGAGTTAGCTCTGCCAATCAGTAACCTTCGTGAATGAGGTCACTTTCTTGTTACCCGGAAGCATATGGCGCAGAGGAATACACACTCAAAACCGGATCGCAACAAATTGGCGCTTTCGCGAATACGTTTGCTGAGAGTAACGCCATGTGGTTCAGCTAATAACACAAGGATTTCATCATTTGTGAAGCCACACTGAAAATACTCAGCAATCTGTGCATTCATGACTGGATGTAATACCGGTAGCTTAGCTGTAGCATTTGTAGCTGAGGGTTTCAGCTTCCAGGTAACAAGGAAATGACGTCATTCACGTAGATTACTGATTGGGAGTGCTAACTTGAAATTTCGAGTTACTTTCCTCAAAATTTTGAGTTAATTAGTCGAAGTTTCGAGTTAATAAGTCGAAATTTCGAGAAAATAACTCGAAATTTCGAGAAAATAACTCGAAATTTCGAGAAAATAACTCGAAATTTCGAGTTATGGATCCTTTTTTTTTTTTTTAGTGGCGGAAACGGGCTTTCATACAAAATGGATTGAATTCATTTTTCACCTCAAAGTACTACACACAATACCCCATAATGGTAAAATAAAAAAAAACCCAAAAACCAACAACTTAGCTTGAAATTCTTGAATAGCTAGCTTAGCTTTTGCTCAATACTTGTTAAAGCATCTTTGGCAGCAATTACAGCCTCAAGTCGTAAGCATGGTGGCAGCTGAATCCTGTTGTGGGTTTGAGGGGCAGATAGATCCAAGACAACAACAACCCTAAACATGCAGCCAAAATAACAAAGGAGTGGCTTCAGGACCACTCTGTAAATGTCCTTGAGTAGCCCAGCCAGAGCCTATAGTTTAACCCAATTGAACAGATGTGAAAATGGCTGTGCACCGACCCTCCCCATCCAACCTGATGGAGATTGAGAGGTTCTGTAAAGAAGAAGGAGAAATTGGTATGCCAAGCTTGTAGCATCATACTCAAAAAGACTTGGGGCTACAATTGCTGCCAAGGTGCTTCAATAAAGTATTAAACAAAAGCTGTGAATATTTATATGTATGTCATATTTTGAGAATTTTTTTTTCATAAATTTGCACAAATTTTGAGCACACATTTAATCATTTTGTCAGTTTTGTCATTATTTGTCATGATTTTGAGTTGAAAAATGAATTTAATCCATTTTGTAATAAGGCTGTAACATGACAAAATGTGGAACGAGTGAAGCGCTGTGAATACTTTCTAGATGCGCTCTATATAAAAGACTGCACAGACACTGTGACATCACCCATTGATTACTGAGGTCCTGTTGTGAAGCTTCAACTGGAGTAATTGTTGCTGTCATCCCTCTGGTGTTGACAGCAAACCAAAAGTGATGCTCCTATCCTGAATACTCTGCTTTATCCTTCCATTTTAGTCTAATGCAGGCTATTAGTTATAAAATAACTAATGAACCGCACTAATCCTAATGAATACTAGTAACAGTTACTAGGTACCAATATTCATTAGGACTAGTAAGGAAGTTGAGCACCTTATTTTTTTTTGCAACCTGAGGAGTCGCCCCCTACTGGCCATTAGAAGGAATGCCAGTCTTAGTGAATATCCACATGCATGTGTACTTTTTAGAACAGGATTTTTTTATGGTTTTCATTTTTAGAAATTTCTCAGTCCACATGAAATTAATTAATTAATATTCTACCAATAAAAAATAAAGTAAAATTTAGCTGCAGAAACATTTAATAAAACTGTCTGAATCTTTCAGCTTTTAAGCAGGGTCCTGACCTGCACTATTTCCTCTTTTAGAGGGTAAGTAGATGAAGTGGATGTTCATTCAGTCACAGATTAGGTAGCATTACTTTTCTCTAGTTCACTGGACATTATGTAAGCTGCAGTCAAATATTTCAGGGAGGAAGTTTGCCCCGGTCGGTCTGCAAGTCAAAGACTGATATATAACTCTTCAAACCTGTTCATATCTTGTTGTCTGAAACAGCTGACTAAACAGGAATCGGTGAAATAATTTAAGTGCAGATAAGCTTTTTACATCCATTGCCCCAGCTGCGTTGCCTGCTGCAGTTAATTCTTCTCTTTCTGCTACAGTAAACATGCAGGTGTGTAACTGTGTGGGGTTATTTGCCAAAAACCGGTTCACTGTTATACTGTCCAATGGGCCAGTGATCCTTTTCCTCATATTTTTACTGTATGCTTTATGGCCTGTGTATCTGTGCATATGGTTTTACTTTAATTCTTTTGCAGTCATGCCTGCTAACTGTGTGCGGTAGTGTTTGAGCACCGTGACAGTTATCAGGAAGCACGAGGCTGTTAATGTGCCCTCCATTAGGTGTGATTATTTTATTTTCCATTTGTTGCAGGTGTCTGTATCGTTGACTTACTGAGAAATAATATTATGGTTAGAGTTTCAAGTTGCACAGAAGAAAAGTAAAGAAAAAGATTGAGGAGCTTCAAGGTAAACCCACATAAACTATCCTGTAAGGAAAAAAAAGCTGCTTTCAGCTGCTCCCTTATTCACAAGGGGCCACCACAGCAGGTAGCTTCGCATGTTTGATTTCTCAGACTTTCTATGCCGGATGCCTTTCCTGATGCAACCCCAAAGAAAAGAAAGGTAAACTAAGGCAGACACATGGCTTTTCTCCTTTCTTTGTGCCTCCTTTCACCTCAGACCTACGGC
This sequence comes from Etia nguti, assembly GCA_015106755.1. NCBI lineage: Eukaryota > Metazoa > Chordata > Actinopteri > Cichliformes > Cichlidae > Etia > Etia nguti. The sequence continues at coordinate 47,775 of VUQG01029548.1, read as the reverse complement.
CTTTAACCTGAAAATTTATCTCAGCAAGCCCCCTTGAAGGCAGCCCATCGAACACTCCTTTTACATGGGTTATTTTGTGTTCATGGTTCACCTCTGTCCCTTATTCTGTATAAACGCTGCTATGTGTTTAGAGACTAAATACAGCAAAAGGCTAAAAAAAAATAATGGCCCGATCATGCTTTTCTCTTCGTGTCTCTTCCACAGTGTCTCCCTCCCTTGTCCTTTCTCCCTCCCCAAACCCCCAACCCGTCTTAGTAGATGGCTGCTCCTCCCTGAGCCTGGTTCTGCCTGAGGTTCCTTCCTGTTTAAAGGGAGTTTTTCCTTTCCACTGTCACCAAGTGCTTGCTCGTACGGGTTGCCCCAATTGTTGGGCTCTTTACCTTACAAAATAAAACATCCTGAGCCAACTTTTACTGTGATTTGGTGCTAAATTGAATTGAGTCTATTTTCAATATATATATATTTTTTTGGCTCTCAGTGTTTCACTATCTTTGTATCGTCTTCCTGGCTTCCACTTCCTGTTATTTTGGTAATTTCTTTTACCTCTTACTTCTGTACTTCTGTGCAGAAAGTACTTCTGTACTTTCTGCCTTTTTCTCCCCTTTTTTGTGGTACTTTACAGTTCTCCCCTTGAATCAAATATATTGTAAATATTTCTATCCTCTCCTCACATCATGGTCCCTCCCAGCAAAGAGGGCGCCACAGGAGACAAGGAGGAGACACGACATGATCTCAGATGTGTTTTATTTTTAGGGCAACTTTCAATTAAATTCACAACATGGCACAGTGGGAGTAGAGATATACCTGTTTGTAATCACACAAACAAGGGCTGAAGGTTTGATCATTTCTCTATACAAAATGGCATGAATAAAGAGGACTAGTTGTTTAAAGAGTACGCCTGTGTGTAAACCCAAAGCTAACTGGATAAGACAAAGTCCTGGCTCATAGTACAAGCCTCTGGTGGGATATGCCATCTGCTGTGTTAGCAGAATGAGAATTCACCTGGAAGACTCTACCCAGAGACCCATCCAAGCTAATGACAACTCTTGACCTATACCCCATCAAAATCTGCCATGCATATGTGCCTTTAAATACGTTGATGTAATAAGAAAAATAAATTGATCAATGGTGCTTTTGCTATTGCTTTTCAGCAGTCCTGCCAGTAAATCACTCACATGCCCAATAAAGTGATACCACTTACTGGTTTGGTAACAATTAAAAAAAGTGTCAAACTGCAGAGAGCAGCATCAGAGAGATCAGCATCAATCTGTCTTAAATTATCCTTCCAAATAATACTTAATTTTCTTCATTTACAGATACACTAGCTCTAATTATCAAGAAGTTCTCAGATTCCCCCTGAAAGAGCAGAGGTGCACTTGCTCTCCCCCATCCACTAGAAGAGGAAGTTCTGGACAACCAGACCCTTGTGTTTGCCAGGCAAAGCAGGAATCGGGCTCTCGGTTCAACAACACAGGCACCTGTGAAAATATGGGCAGCACACCACGTATCAAACCAAATAAAGTCACACCGGCGTAGAGTATGGGCACACTCTGATGAAAGATGCCATTCGGCAGGCACACTCATGGGCCAATAAAACACCTTGCTAGCACGATACTGGAGCTCGGGGCTAGATCTGGTTTTCAAGGCATAGAGGGTTAAGTTGTGTGGTCGCTCTTGTATTCACATTCTGGTTGAAGCAACTGATCGTAAAAAAAGTTGGCTGTTAAACTGTATGAAGTGTTCTGGACTGCAAAATAAAAGTATACAGTGACATAAGGCGTTGTAAAGCACAAACAGCCATACAATGAAGGCTTGGCACTGCAGTCGTTTTTAATAAAAGTGAATTCCAGTGAGTGTATATGTAATAGTTCAGTGGCTAGCAGGGCCGTGCAGGGTCCAAGGTCTGACATGGTGCTGTAAAACCAGAGGAAACCACGCTTCCTGTCCCCTACTCCTGTTTCTTGAGTGCTAATAGTTGAAGCTAAGCTACAGCCAGGAGAACACAAGCAGTGTGGTAGAACCAGGCCGCAGAATAAGGAAGCCATCACCGTTTTTTTTGGCACAACAACCTCAGGCCAGCATTACCAAAGCTCATCGAGACTGCCAGCTGCTCATAAGCTCACAACATGCTGGACGAGCATTCAGGCACAGGCAGGAACCATCCTGGCATGATGCACTCCCGTTTCCTTTTCCTCCTGTCAGGAAAGAGTCATGCTCAGCAAAATGTTTATGGGCTTTGGGAGGGGCGTGGCATGTTGGTAAATCGTTACTTAGAAGAAGAAAAGGTGCCTCATCTTGCTAAATCGAGGGAATGGAAAAACAATCGACGCAAGCACCATAGGCCAGAAACTCATAACCGCTGGCTGTGTTTTTCCTCTTTTGAGCATGGGAAACTTCAGCCTTGCATTTGGGAAGCTTAAAAGCAATAAATTATCCAAAATATTTTCACCATAATGTTCCAGTAACATGCTTACATCACTTTTTGCATAGACATGGGTACTGAATTTGGTTAACAATCATCTTTACTTTATGACTTTCACAGTGAAAACAACTAATTTACTGTAATCTTATTAGGAGGTGAATTTTGGAACTTTAAGTTTGCAACGTGCATCCTAAAATCTAATTGGTAGGTAAAATATCTAGAGCATGTTTGAAGTTACTGGCCAAAAAATCGCCACTTCACATTTGAATAAAGATAAAATGCAGGTGTACAGACCATCCAGCAAATGACAGGGGGAATGATATTTTGAGATAGTGGACTGTCAGTGAGGCGCAATACAGAGGGTCTTTGGCCAGTGCACCTGTCTGAGGTATCCCTGAAACCAAAGATGAGGCGGGGGCAGGGAAAACCCCTCTGAAGTCATTGCGACAGATGCGCTGCGTGTTATTTTTCAAGAATGTTACGACTTAGTGTCGTGTAAGTCTGCAGAAGGAAACCTGTTATAGAGTAAATGATGTATTCTGCAAAATAAAGCAGCTTCTTTTGTTGCCCGAACCAATGTGCACCCTACTTGACTATCTTCTCTCATGGATACACTTTGCAAAGTCTAAGTTGATGTTCATATGTGAAGGTAAAATCAGACCATTTCCTGAGAGATGAAGCAGCTTTGCACGTAATCAAAAACACCAGATCATGGAGAAGCACTTAACTCCACAGCCTAATGTTATCCCCTCTGCTAAAGGGAGAAAAAAACAGCCTACAAATGACAGTTATCTAGTGGGTCCAACTTATCAGGCCCCTCTGGTCAGGGTGTAGCTGTACCACACAAAAAGCATCCATAATGGGATGGGAAGACTTTGTAAGCTCACTGGAATGCAAAAAACCCTGAATTTCTGTCTGCTATTTAAAAAATTAATGGATATCATAGTAGAGATGATAGAAATGGCCAAACAGGAAGAAGAAAGAAGCATTTTTTGCATCTTCTTCTTTAGAACAACCCTGAATGTTCATAAACAAAACAAATAAAAGCACAAAATAAACCAAATTTGATTTCATAATTTAAAATTCATTGTACATCTCTGGCAGCACTCATCCGAAGTCTTTTTTCATCCTTATCTATCCAGCCTCTTAGTCAGTTAAAGCCGGCTTTCAGTGGAAATCAATTACAAAGCACCTTTTGAAAAGTCCCTCAAGACCTGTTTGGTTTGTGGTGTGAACAGCAGCATCACATTACACGTCTAAAGTGGGCTTCAATAGGCTACCAGTCATTAGAAGGTGCTGAGCTACAACACGGCTAACACCAGCCCTACAATAACCGCTGTGGTTATGACTTTTCAGCGGTGGTTACCACAGCACTGCTGCAGAGTTAGACCAGCTCGAGCGCTTTGGAGTGAATTAATGCCGACTTGTAACCATTAGTGCTTTCCCTCACAAATCTGTGGACCTGAATGGTTATCTGTGAGTGGTTAATTTGAAGCAAACTTGTGACACGTGCCATCTGAAAAATTGCCTGTAACATGATGTAAGGTTTGAATTGACAAAAGTCCCCTGAAAACATTCAGCCTTAGAATGAAACATTTATTTGCTATTGACTACAATCTGCATTTTAATATCTTTATTTTCTGTTTCATTTAAATGTGTTTTTGTGCTTGTGACTGAAGATTATTTGTATACTCCTGCTGTCACTCAGGTGACTGTCTATATATTTCTCAGTGTGATGCAGGCTTTCATTCTTCCTATTCATTTTTTTCTTTTTTTTTTAATCAACCAACATCTGGTTTCAATTAAGGGGCCATATGGATGCCCCCACCTCATGCACTCCTCCTCCACAGAAGATGGAAAGTTACACATATGTGCAGTCACCTTTATACCTGAGAGGTGAAAGACTGTGAGTGATGAACACTGTGACAGACAGATCCAGACAGCGAGAAGAGAGATGTTTTGGGGGACGCGTTTCCTTCATTTGGATTAAAACTGCTCAGGCACAGGAATACGTATTGCTGAAGTTGAAATTTTGATGATATATTAATCAATATGAATGAAAAAAGACTTCAGAACGTGATACTGTATGTAAATTGCTGTTGTCAACGCTCTTTAAAGTCTAGCTTTCACGCCTATGCCTTCAATCCAGTGAAGCCATGCTGTTGCTTTGAATTGCTGGCAAGCAACAAAGTAACACAAAAAGTTAGTTTCTCATTTGAAACTGTCGGTTATTAAGTTACTTTTCAAAAAGCAATCTGCAAAGAATACTTCACACAACAGCAACAGCAGGATTTTAGCCCGCCTACAGCTATCACTCTGAGTGATTCTGATGAGCTTGTTGCTGGGCGAATGGTGGAGGAGAAACCCTGAGTATTACTGTGCTGTGCGCTAAGGTGGAGTCAGTGGCAACAGCGATTTTATCTACAATATAGCACATTTCATTACATATAAACACATTGTGCTTAAGTCTATGTTGGTCAATGATGCCTTAAAGCAAAAACAACAAAAATAAACTTTACAAAAATAAAATACAAGTTAACACACGCATTAACTGTAAGTCTCGAACTCTGGCTGCTGCATTGTGAATAAGGTGAAGTCTCCCTACTAATAATCTGGATTATCCTGCATAATAGAGTGTTACAACACTCTAACCTGCTTAAGATAACAATTTTCTGATATTTGATACATTTTTGAAGTGTTAGAAAATGTTCTCGTACAATGTCAGAGCTAAGCGTGACGCCATACTAGCTAGTCCTCTGGCATTGTGAGCACGTTTTTGACTAATACAGTTTCATTTAATGGAGGTTTTGGGCTTCTGCTAATCAGTGTTATACTCTATATTACCACCAGGCAGACCAATCACAGTTGTTACATTGTTACAGGACTTCTCTAACAGTACTATAAAACAAGCTAATCTGTCTGCTTTTCTCAGTAGGCAGTGCTGTAACCTCACTAATGATTTGTTAATGTTACTGTTAAAATGTACCATCGCCCAACTGTCATGTAATGAATATGACCTGGACACACAATGCGCAGTGCTTTTAACCTTGCTGTGCTCTGTGTGATTTAATGCCACAGCAAACATGCAAACGCTCCTCAATACAGCATTTGGCCCAAGTCTGGTTTGACCCAGGAACTGCCAAACCAGTCTAAGCCCTGGGGAGACCAAGAGCCAAGTGAGGTGTGAAGTGATGTTTGAAGGATGTGCTGATTTTAAGCAGTTAGAGAGCAGTGACATTCTCCTAATATAACTACATCTGTTTTCCCAATGTATTACAATTTTCTGAACATGGCTATGGGAGTGGGAGGAACTGCTGCCTCTATGGGCGGAGGTATTGTGTGTCAGGTCATGCCGGCGAGCAGGCCACAGCGGGCTGCACTGCCAGGGGGCCTCTGCTGAAATTGGGTACATCCTGGTACAGAATTGTTTCCTCAGCTGTTATATTTAGCTTTGGATCGTAGGTTATTTTTCTTTCTTTTTTATCTATTTTAATTCTTTTTCTTGGCTCGACCGTTTTTTTTGGTTTGGGCAACTGTGAATATGGCACATCGATCCACTACTCTGAGGATAAAGGTGAATAAAAACAGGTGGGACTGTTGAACTGTTTACCCATCCCTCACAGTTCTTAATAGAGATTTATTACATTTGTTTGTTTCGTTTGGTTAAGTTCTTCACCACCCAATTTAACTGAATATGTGACTTTTACTCAGTTTGAAATGTTGCACGTGTTATGTTACAGTCATTACCAAAAGTCGTTAAAATTCTATTGAATCTCAGTCAACCCTTAAAGCTAGCCTAAATTCCTAACAGCTGCCTCCTTGCCTCTGCGTCTTCAGCCTTGTTCTAGCACAAGGGTTTCACTCACTTTATCTTGATGTCTTTTACCCCTGCTCTAGCTGCTGTCTGTCCTTCAGCTTTTCTCCCACGGTGGAGCGCACAGGCAGGCTGCAGATGGCACAGACCTCCACCCTTTCTGAGTATTCCACCTCACAGCCCCGTGCATACCTGTGGCAAAGCCCAGCTGCAGCAGTACAAACATACAGAAAGCCTGCATTCCTATACACCCTGTCGGACTGCTTAGCATCAACCCCTGACTGTTGAATTTTTTAGTATAATGTTGTGGATATGTTAGCATAATGTTAGCTAAGGTTAAATGTGAAGACAGCACAGCTGTTGCAGTCCAAGGATGAGAGAATCAGATCAACCACATTAACATTTTTTACTTTGAACTTAGATAGATCATCAGTTCCCCGTGATCTGGGAATCCGCCAACTAACAATTTAAAGGATTTTATATGCTGGTGTTTTTCATACATGTGCTGCAACATATTTTAAAGCTGCGAAGTAAATGTTCTACACAGTCCGGAAAATGCCTCTTTCTGAGGAAGAACACAAAAACTGAAATTGTGTTTTTGTAACCTGCGTTTCTAGGGCTAAAAATGTTCTTTTATAGTGTTTTAAAATTGATCCTAAAGTTTTATTTATGGGCGGCTCAACTCATTTCAGTCATCTGGTTTTGGTGATGGTTCTATTTTCTATGCCTGATTAAAAATTCCTGCATGTGTAGACATCATCAGCTGCAGCAGTGTTGAGATTTTGGAGTATTACCAACAACACTGTCATCACTGTAGCAGTTCCCATTTTAATGACCTTGCCTTTCATTGCCTTAGTCAGACAAAAACAAAAAGCTAGTAATTCAGCTTTTAAGATGTATATCCAACTTAGCCATAACTCTATAGCTTGTTCTTTTGTACCACTTTTACACTGGTGTTTTACTTCTGCAGATTTGGGAGATAATGTACTTATAACACTGCAAATAAAGACAAATAGTACTTGTTGCCTGAGTTATCTTATGTAATTTAAATATTTTAAACAACAGTGACATATTTTGTAGTTATGGGCCCCAAATGTCAAATGTTAGCTTCGTGGCAGGCAGGTTGTGGGCCCAAATGCAGGACCTGGGAACAGGCATAAATCAAAGATATCATTCACAAGACTGATCAGGCATAAAGTTATGACCACTGACAGGTGAAGTGAATCACACTTAATCATGGCACATGTTACTGGATGGGATATATTGAGAAGCAGGTGAACACTTTGCCTCTGAAGTTGATTTTAGAAGCAGGATAACTAAGCAAGTTTAAGCAGTTTAATGATATCTGTATTGTGATGGCTAGGTGACTGGGTCAGAGCATCTCCAAAACTGCAGCTCTTGTGGGGTGTTCCCGGTCTGCAGCGGTCAGTATCTATCAAAAATGGTCCAAGGAAGGAACAGTGGTGAACCAGTGACAGGGTCATGGGCAGCCAAGGCTCACTGATGCTCATGGACAGTGAAGCCTGGCCTGTGTGGGTCGATCCAACAGATGAGTTAGTGCTGGTTAGAAAGGTATAAGAATACACCGTACACAGAGTGCATGGCAGTTTCTTTCATATGGGTCTGCATGGACTAAAAACATAAGGGAAGCATGAATACACTGGAACTCAAGGAGTTAAATATAAACCCAACTATAACTATGAACAGAACTAGATGAGAAACTAAAACCAGCTACTATAAATATAAAGAAACCAACCAGGAAATAGCATTATAAGAAAAATACAAAACTCAAAACAAATGATTCTCAAAACCAAAAGTAATAATAGCTTACTGAAAACACAGGACCCTGGATCAAAAACGCAGGGACTGTTACAACCAAAACTATTTCTCCTTCAAATGTAATTCATCAGAACTGTTACAAACTTGGAAAACATGTTTTGTTTTATTTTGTTTTCTTGTTCTTGTTTTGTTTCTATCTTGAGAAAGGAGCTACAGCCTTCATGCCCGAATATGTCTGTACATGTGAATACACGATCGTAGCCAGAAACAAAATATGAGCTAAAGAAGCCCAACAATTCAAAATCACGCGATCCTTTCATTGGACTTAAATTCTCCTTTTTCAGAATAAAGAATAAATAAATGAGTTAAACTGTAATGCTGCAGGTTTTCAATAAGTTTGTCAAGAAATGCAGCTATGACAACAGATTCATCACTGAATGACAGGATTAACTAAAGACAGAAGTAACAAAGTACAAATACTTTATTACTGTACTGTAGTAGAATTTTCAGGTATCTGTACTTTACTTAAATATTTGTTTTGCTGACAGCTTTTTACTTTTACTCCCTGCATTCTAACACAAATATCTGGACTTTCTACTCCTTACATTTTAAGACATCCTAGGGCAAATATCATTTCTCATTTCTGTGCATTCTTTAAAATCAACCTGATGTGACCCTAAATGGAAATAATGGAACAATAACACATAAAAGGCGTATCCATTGCAAGTGGTTATTGCACACAGCGCAAAAAATTCTACTTTACGCATCATTCATAGCACTATACAGTACACTATACTTAGGGTCCACAGTAAGCCAGAATGATCCCGAATGGCATTTTTAGTGCAGATGTTCAAAGCAAAAATGTTTTTTTAAGTGGCACATCATTTCGAATGTAACATGCAAACAATGAAACAAATATCAGCAAATACACAAAATGTTTATGTGCAGTTTGTCACACAGTGTGATTGCACATAACTAAAGCTAAAGGTACCTAAAGATCAAGGTACAGCTGCTGTATTTCACAGGGAGAGAAACGAATGTGGGATAACGTCACTCAGAAAGAAAGACAGGACAGTTTATTGCAGGCTACACCAGTTAGTGTACAGCACTGTGGTAAAGTCTGCAGTAATACTCTCTACATTGGACTGGTGCAGAGTTGCTGTAGTGTTCATGGTCAATGTAGCAGAGATCGAATTAAATTTACGTTGATCCTGATTAGAGTCATTCACTGAATTCCACCTTTATACTAACTGTTTACTATCTGGGTCAGAGATCGGCTTCAATAGCTCATTCGCACACACTTCCAACACTGCAGTGTGGTTCCCCCACTTATTGAATCCCACTGATCCCACCAAATCTATACTTTTATTTATTTATTTATTTTAGGTATGGAGGCAAAGTCAGCCATCTAAAATGTAGGCAACAGTAGATACAGCTATTTAAAAAAAAAAAAAAATAGCTGGGAGAAATGTCCTCTAAAGAGCTGCTTTTTTACTTTTTGAATTTGAGTACAGGTACTTTTTCACTTTTACTTGGCTAATTTTTTGACACTATTTGAGTGACAATGTGCGTACCTTTGCCACCTCTGATTAACTGTGAGTGAAATATTTTTATTGTTTTGTGTGAGCAGACCCAGACAGCAGCCGCAAACTTGTAAAGATTCCTTTAGAGATGCACACCTGAGCCGGTGTGACCTGTGCAGCTGTTTGCTTGTCTTGCTCGTTTCTTTTATAAGGGACACGGTGAGTCAGTACTCGCTGGGCTTTCACTTCAGTAATTCCTATCGGTGATTCCGACCCCGTCACCTTTTATCACCTCACACACCTGCGCATTCACTTAAATACCTGTTACGGCTGCAAACCCCTCATTTACTTTCCCTTAATGGCTTTTCCTCTAAATGACACTGGATAAGTGGATGTTTGTGAGCAGCTTAACATTCAGAGCAACTTAAACCTTACATAAATGTGCATTTGAGAACACACAGCTCATTACCACTTTAGGTTACATGCACACACGCTCACTTCCCCTGCATCCAGGGGAGGCGAGCTCTTCCCATTGGGAGTCATGCCAGTTTTCTTTTCATTACTCTACCTGGGAGCTGAACCCCCACTATCACAATAAGCTTTATTTTTATCGACGTGTCCAGACGGAAGCGGCATTCCAGGGAATTAGGCTCAGTTTCAGTTGGCCTCCAGTGTTTTTAGGGAGTACTGTGCTCCAACAACTGCTGACCTCCCACCCCCCTCACCTCAAACTGGAACACGGTGCTCACTAAATATCATATCTCCCCTGATATTGTATACTGTTTTTCCAGGACTGAGTAGAATGACTCCACTTGTCTGACTTTGTGAAAGGCTTCATTGCAACAGTTATTGGGCAGTTAATTAATTTACTAAATGAGCGCTCACTTTGCTTATACTCATCACACTGATAGCCATCTGAACTTGTCAAAAGCTACATGTCGCAGGCTTCTTTATCAGATGATAAGCAAAACCTCCTTAAATAGATGTATCAGGTGTTGCGTTTTAGCGCAGTGAGATGTGCCACCAAGCAGGGAAAACACCAACTGCTATATGAAATGTAGCAAGCTATCATAGCGAGCATACTTCGGGGAGCTGTGTCACATATTTGTCTAGTATTATGTGTTAGTGTATTAGAGCATTCATCTTCTGAGGAATGGTTACAGTTGTCACAAAGTACTGCTGTTGTCTGTAAATCACCTTTTAGCTGCTGCAGTTATAATACTATCACTTTGTGATACAAACTTTTTTTGTTCCTGGAGGTTTAACCATAGATGTTCCAATGTTTCCCATCAGCTATTCAAACTAATGCTTATGTATGCACTTTGTGGAGAAGTAAGAAAGTCCATAGTCCATGTTAACTTGACTGGGAATTCCTAATTTGTTGTTGGTGTAAACATGTTAGACCTGTGATAGACTTCCAACCTGTGCAAGGTGAACAAGGCTTTTCCCCCAGGGTACATGGGTAAAACAAAATTTTCCACCCATAACTGGAAATTTAGAGTTCGATATCTAAAGATTTTGAATTAATAAGTCAAAATTTCCAGAAATGAACCTGAAATTGTAAGTTAGCTCTGCTAATCAGGAAGCTGATTATCAGGAAGGACATCATTTCCTTGTTACCCAGAAGCAGAAGATGGAAGGCATTAGCTACCAATGCTACAGTTCCTATAGGAGAGACACTCTAATTTAATTGTACGTACAATGACAATAAACACATTCATTCATACCGGCCACTACCTGATTTCAACTTACTAAATCAAAATTTTAAGAACGTAAGTGGACATTTTGAGTTATTTTCTCCGTATTTTGACTTCTTAACTCAAAATCTTGAGTTATAGGCTGACATTTTTTTCAGTGGTGGAAACAATCTTTCATACTTTGAAAATATGAGCAAGGTTTTATGTGGAGTTTGGGCTATGATGCAGTGGTCGTGGTCAATAATGAATAATGAAATATATCTCAGTTCCAGCTGATCACATCTGTATACAGCCCTTAAGTACCCTTAAACATTTTTTTTTTTTACTCTGAAGGGTTAGTGCTGCAAAGGGCTGCAATCATTTCTCAAACCTACCCAAGCAGTGTTTCAGTCCAAAATGATGAACTACCACGTGAAAGCAAAAGTTAAAAGTGAGTGAAAAACTCCTAAGCAGGACACAGATGCTGGGATCATCCCCTTGATTGCAGACTTTCTTTCACTTCTTTTGTTTCCCATTGAATGAGGCCCATTTTGTTGCGTCAAGGCACCAGCATCAAGGGACTTTCTGATCCTTCCAACAAAACAGCACCATCTGAAGCCACAAAATAGGAACGGTTGGGTGACTTTATTGTGTAATAGTAAAAGAAGCCCATTATCCTGATATGAGCATAGCATCAAAATAATCCTTACTGTTCTTTGAAGCTCTCAGTCCCAAGGAAAAACTTAAAAATGCATACAAAATCAAAACTTGATTCTTTGTAGGGCAGATATAGAAGGTCAGTAGAGAGTACAGTCATGTACACAGGGGGCTTTTACCACATTGCTCACTGAAAAAAATCCCTCTTTTGCCAACTGAGTACAACTCTAAAGGGAAAATCCAGTGTGGCAGGTATTTCCCAGGGACTCTCTTCTGCCAGGGTGTGGTGTTTTCATTAGAAAACTGAGGGTTTTTTCAGAATAAAGAGAAGAACGCAGTACTCAGCTTATATTAGGTCATTTACACAGAAAAATCACATACAGTGTAACAAACTTGGTATTTAAAATTCTCACGACATGTCCAGGGAGTGCTGATGCTGCATCAACTTTTCATTATAATAAAGAAACAGAGACAGTTTTTTATTTAAACTTAAACTGACTTTTCCACATAAGAATGTGTGTAATTAATTATTTTTTCCATTCATTGCAAGGTAAATGTGTTGATTCATAAAAAAAAATGTTTTATTTATCTAGTTAATTTAAATCCACACCATGATCCTTTCTCATCGTTGTAAAGCGTAAGTAAAAGAAACAATACCATTAGTGGAAGGGGTTAAACAGCTGCCATTTGTAACCACCTAATATCTACAACTTCTAGCTTGAGCCTATTAGTGTTTTATCATCTAAGGCAGGCCTGGTTATAGAGGTTGAGGGGTTGACCTTGGGTACTGGGGCCTCCCCCTCATTGTGTATACAGATCCCCCCACCTTTAATTATGTGGGGATTACCCCTTTATATGAACAGGCTTTGTAGCATTAAAGAACCTCTTCCTCAAAAATCCACCAATAATAAAACACTTCTGTAGCATCACAGCACGGCACAAGCCAGTCACTGTCTATCCTCAGAGTAACATGTTCATCAAGTGGATTTTTATGTTCAAATGGAGCCGTTTATAATTGGAAAATACAGCACAAAAAGTATAGTTTGTCAAATTACTCACTATGACTGCTATTGTGATAAGAATGTTTTCACAAGAGGTGTTGCCACACTTTAAGTCTTCCCTGTGTTTGGATCATGTAGCTACTTTGCCACATGGACTGAACACGTTAATGGACCAACATGGCAACTCATCAACCCCCTTCAGTACTTTCAAAGTGGCACTCACGGTGGTTTTTACCTCCAATCCTTTACACTAAGCCGTGCCTCCTTGGCAAATGGAAGAAAGGAAAGGAAAGAACTGTAAAATCATACAGGAATTCTGTTTATGAGGCACCACAACACAGTTTGTTGGAGCTGGCGATGGAAGTCCATGTCAAAGGACAAGCTGCTGGACCTATAGTGGCATTTACCAGATGTTTTACCAGAAGTCTTTTAATATACATAGACTGACATATTTAACAAGACGCCGACTTACTACAGGTGTATCCACTGTTTCGGTAACACGGTGCATGCACAGCTATCCACCTCAACATCGTGCCAGCTGTGGTGTTGCTCCTGGACTTTGTTCCCCACAGCCTGTAGCAAAACCCTTGCACGCAATGTGCCAACTGAAAGCACCCCAAATCACACAAAGAGAGGAGAAGCCAAAGTAGGAGGGAAAGCCGGAGGAAGCCTGCAGAGGGTTTAGACATGGGGCAAAAAGGAAAAGCCCATTAAGTGACTTCTCTAGCTTAGCCAAAGAAAGTCATACGCAGCTTAAAAGGAACGACTAAATTTCGCCACTTCTCTGCCGCCAGCTGTGAAAAATTGTTTGTGGATCATAATTGAAATCTTCATTAAAGTGGAGGAAATCCAAGAAATGGCTTTGTTGAAACTCTGTTAAGTTTGGAGAAACATTTGTTCAACTGTAAAGGGTACATTTACCAAACTGAAACATTACAATAAAGCCAGTGTATACAGGTGGCTTGAGGAAAGAAAATGTAATGAACCCCCAGTTTTTACAAGCCTCAAAACCCCTGTGTACACCTCATTCTGGGTTGTGCTTGGACTCCTTTCCTGGCACGTCAAGATGAAAAATAATAATAAAGACAAATATGTAAGCACTGAGAATTTTAAGCCACTGGGATGCTTTTGTAGATGAAACTCCCACTTATGTACGATGACCTTTGACAAAGGTGAGAAAAGGCGGTTCTGCTTGTTCTTTTTACAGGGAGTATTGCTGAGCTCTTGGATTGTGAAGAATAACAAACAGTTTTCGCCAACAGAAACGAGTTGTAAGCACTGTTAGACATGTTCACCGACAAGAAGCAGAAAACGTCTGTTAATTCAGTGGGTACAGACAAACAGTCACTCGCCTGATCACTGGTGACTTTGAGCTTTGCTTTGTTTTTCCAGCAGCTCTTTAACTGTTAAATGTGCTCACCAACCAGTTGTTTGCCATTTGGCGCCGGGCACACATTTGGAGTTTTTCACTCGGAGCAACTTCCTGTTGTGATGTCAGTGAGAAGAGTGAGAAAGCATCCAGCAGTTTAGTATAAGGAAGATTTCTGTGAAGTGACAAAAATGTTACGATAAGAATTTTTAGACTTGTAGTTTTTGAACAAGAGTTTTAAATATCAAAGGAGGGAGATGACATGAACATTCAAACCAGTTGCTTTATTCTGATGAGAAATATGTGCTTGACACAAGAAAATTGCAAACATAATTATTGTAGGTAATAATATAAATAATTTAGGATCATTTTAGTTTCTTTTTTATATTTTTGTGTCTAATGTATCTGATTGGTAATTACTGTCAGGATGTATGTCTGAAATGAAACATGAAAACTGTGTGTAAACACAATAGCTTGAAAAGTTTAGAATGAATTCAAATAAAACTTTGCAGTTGTGTAGAGTGGAGTCATGTTAACAATCCATTCAAATTTGGCTCACATCTACCAGGATCTTCAAGGTCTGCTTAATGATTTATTGGTTGGTTATTTATTGCCTTTTAAGTTAGAAACTACGATTTTACAAGTGTGGTGTGTATTTGTCAACATATAGAAAGTACCGTATACGCATTTAACATTTACCATAGTTGACCTCTGATCTCTCCTTCAGGGTCAATAAATTGATCTGAAGTTCAAAAGTGATAATAATGCTATATACGTATTGTTTGTATTGACAACATATAGGGAATTCTACATGATGATATATAGGGATTCTAAATATCACGGTACGGTCGACCTCTGACCTCTTCTCCAAGATCAACTAAGGTCAAGGTTTCATGAAATGTCTTTTATCTCAAAGTTCTACTTTCTTTGTTTTATTGCGATTTTGTTACATACACTACAGTAACACGTTATAACCATTTAAATACATAACAATTTAATATTTGCACAATGTTCCTCTAAAAAAATCAATCAAAAACTTTTACATGATACTCATGACAAAAAATTTAAAGAACAATTACTGCAAAATGACAACCAGGTGCAAACGGAGTCTTGAGGTGTCATTCCTTTTTATTAAAGGATTTATTTAAAATAATATAGGTGGGTAACATTTAAAATAAATCCTTTATTCTTCTTCTTTTTTTCTTTTGTGGTAGAACCAACACAACTTCCCTCCCAACTCATCTTATACTAGTGCTTGATCACATATCCTTCCTGTCACGTTTTGATTTTTCTTTCAGTAATCAAACAGTGTAAACAATTCATATAGGGTCTAAAATCTGTATACAAACCAAAGCCACTTACATAAGCCTGGCCTGCATTCTTATTAACATTTTCACAGACTTGGTATCTCTTTACTGGTATTTTCCCATTTGTAAGGAAAACTTATATCAACAAGCTTCCAACCGCTTTCAGTTCTAATGTTTGCTTTTGTGACACTGTTTGGGCTAGGCACCAAAGCTACATATATCCACAGCATTAACCACAGGCAAATATCTCCTATCTGATATTAGCTTTGCCACCATTTCCTTGGACATCGTGGTTATCAGCAGTCAGCAATAAAAAGATTTCCTGATGTTCTCTTGGTATCTGTTGCAGTGAAGGTCTTCTATTAAAGCCTTTAGGACTGCATGGCCCATTTTTAAGAAATTGCCGTGTGCCTGGCTTCACAACAAGATGGCACTTTCACTTACTAAAAGGAAAAACTAACTAAGAAGAGGAATGAATAACTGTAAAGAAATGAAATTAGCAAAAGACAGAGCAGCGTGTGTGGTTGACACACTAAAATGCACAATCAAGCTAAAATGCGATAAAGGAGGCCTAAACAAGAGAGTGGCACATGAGAATCCAATTAAGCATTGGGCAACCAAACACAGTCACCAAGGCAAATAATCAGTTTTTTTTCCACTAGCTAAAAACCAAGTAGAGTCGAGATGGTCAAGTCAAGTAGGTGTTAGTAAAAAAGAGATTTATGTCACAAATGGATAAAAAAAAACAAGGGGCTACAGGTCACCCCTCTAATCATGCTCTGATTGGAGCTCTAGAGTGGGAATCCGGGTTATGTTGCATTCAGAAGCACTACTCAGGTGAGGAATGTTTTTTCCCTATGAATCCCCCTCAATACAAGCATCAAGCATCAGTATATGACCAGTTGGGAGTGAGAACAGGTTCATGGCTCATGCAGTAACACCAGGTGCTGACTCTCCTTCTCCACATCTTCCCTCTATTTCAGTCCTCTCGCCCTCTTTTTAATCTTTTTTTCCTCTTATTGTTCTCTCTTTTTAATTGCAGATATTAAAAAAAATGTCCAAATATTTCCCTTTGATGGGGAGGGATTCCTGACATCTCTCAGATGTCTGTGCTGCTTTGTGGTAACCCAACTCTGGTTGAAAGCATTTTCCTGGGAAAAAGAGGCGGCTCGCAATCGACGGGGCACAGGGACACCTGCGGCTCTGGCGCAGCGGCGACTACAGATCAGTCCTGGACGCGACTCAACACCGACCCAAGCACACAAACGCACGCACACACACATACACAGGCTTGCACTCACACAGAAGAAAGTCCTCCGGCCTTCAACCTGAGACTCCCCCCACATTTCCAGTGGTCTCTCCAGTTCATTCAGTGATGTGCACGCTAATGAGAGTAATATGTGAAAATGAGGACAGCTGCGTCTATAAACCCTGTCATCAATTTGTCCTAGTCATTAAAATTGGCTGTGATTGGCCTAATTGTGGTCAATCATGCTTGCCAATGATGCGGAAAAGTACATGGTATCCCTTTACAAGGAGAGTGGATGATGAAGTTGGAGCGGGCCGCTCTGCTATGGAACAATGCTGGCGAAGTATATTCTTTGTCCAACCTGAGGCCACAAGTGACCCGTCTGATAAAGAGGAGAACACATGATGCACAAATGGCTGACAGGTTTAGACAGTAAGGCTGTCTTTCTGAATGTTAACTGCAACTCATGTGATTCCCCCTGAACAATGTTTTATTTTCACTCCATAAACCAACTCAAAACCAGTATATTATCTGATCAGTCACAGCACCGAGCCCCCGCAGGATTGCATTCTTCAGACCTACATCGTAAGGTCTGCTGAGACAAAACACTTTCAGGTACTGTGAAACAAGACTCCTCCCGCGGGGCAATCAACTGTCACTCTTCGGAGCGAGGTGATTGACTCCCCGAATACTTCGCTCTTCAAACATCACATTTCTTATACACACAAACACGGACGCGTCGTGCATGAGGAGAATGTGTGGCGGGTGGCCGTGAGTGACAGCTACGCATGCCGGAAAAGGTGATTGAAGAGGTAGGTGTGGGGGGGGAGGGAGAGCTCAGTTTCTAGGGAGGTGTGATGGGGCAGTTCAGGTCCACCAGGGCAGATGGCTGTGCCGGTAGGAATTCGTATTAACCCCCCCCTCACCCGAAAATTGTTTCCAGCCCATGGCCATCAAAATGCTGTCAGGTCACCATCTCTTCTCTCGTTTTCATTCCGCTTCATCCCTCCTATTACAGACGCTCACAGGCTTTGTTCTCTTACTTACTGGGTGTTTTTGGGGGGGCTGTGATGTGTGTGCAAGTGGGGGTGTGGTTTGCCTGTGTTATATGTGCAGACTTGTTCCTGAGCCATCAGGAAAGGTCTAACCTCCTAAAAAGCAGTGCTTGGAATAATTTAGGTGTAACTGAAAATACATCTCAGGATTTCATGCATGCTTGGCAGCTGTAATCAATCTCTTTGAAGAAGTGGCCTGACTCATTTGGAAACCAAATAAATGGCCACTTTCGCAGAGCTGTTTGACATTAGTTTAACTGATTGTGGAAAATAGGACACTGATTTTAAGTACTTATGTCACTTGGGGTCTCTTTGTTATTTTTCAGCAGTTATCCAAACTAATATTCGCCGCACAAAAAATAAATCCTACAAATTAGTATGGAAAAGGAAGTCCTTCGGCACATTTTATTAATGTCCAGTAAAGTATCTCCAACACCTCTGATGTTGCTGTAAAGGAAGCAAATCTGAGGAAGTTTACTCCAAGTTCTAGTCCAAGGTCATGGTTCTGGGTCCCAGCTGTGAGCTGTTTGATGGTCGATTGAGCTCAGACAGAAAAAAACAACCTCTCCCCTGCCTGTCAGACCAAAGGTACAAGGCTATGTGTGTCTACGAAAGGCGGGAGAGTGAGAGAGCTCCTATTCACTATTTTGGGGATCTGGGGATGCTGCGCGGGGTTACTCAGGGCAACAGGCCACGCCTGAGCGGATGGCTCTGTGAGGAGGGTGGGAGTCGATTAGAAGCAAATGTGATCATTCCATTGCAGTACATCTCTTTCATGTTTTGTTGTGCATAATAGAACTTGACCTCTCACTTCATATCACTCTCAACAACTGTCACCCATATAAAAAAAAAGGGCCATAAAATTGGCTAAACCTTTTGGAAAAGCTTCTTACATCCCAGCACTTTGAGAATGCACTCTAGTCTCAATAATGCATTCCCGTTGTTGTTTCCTCGATACGGGGAGCCCAGTCCTGCTGCCATGTGATTTAAGAGAAGCATCCAGGAGAACGAGGCAGGAATAGAAACTTTGGGATCTGAGTTTTCATTGTTTTCTTTCAGAGGTGTGGAAACACTCAGCAAAAAAATTCCCCGGAGTTTTCCTGGTCTCCTGTCACTGGTCTACTTTTATCATGCTAAAACGCTCAGTACCAGGAACCCATGTGCCCTTCGCTTTTTGGGCACACTTATGTTTTTAAAACTGTCTCATGGAAAGCATACACCTACACCCGCTACACACACACACACACACACACGCACACACACAGGAATACATTTACACCTCAAAGACTGAGGGCTTATGAAGCAAATCCATCCACTGATACACACACATCGCATTTCTCTAGAGAGGAGGAAGATGTTTTTTTGACGTAAGCCTCTCAAAGCAGTGGGATGTGAGAGGTAAATCAAACATCCTGCAGTGACACAGAGGCAGCGTCCCTGTAGGAATACCGTTCAAAGATTCCCGAGTAGACTGGATGACAAGTACACGGACCGCTGACGTGTTCAGGAGAGAGAACGCGGGGGGGAAAAGGGACAGCTAGCAGAAGAAGAAAAAGAAAAAAAAAGGTGAAACGATGCAGAAAAGATGTTGGCAAAGGATATGAGAAATGTAAAAGGAAACGATGTATTGTGAAAGAAAGGAAGGTGGCTGTCAGAGCAACGGGAACAACAGCACAGACGAGACTGATGGGATGAACGAAGAGACACAAGCGGGGCTTTGGGGGGAGGAAAAGATGCAGATGCAGAGTGAAGGAGTGGGTCCATATACAGCTGATTAAAACCACATGTGTCTGCCTGAGGTGAGGACACCGCAGCGCTGCGCGCACATGCGAAGAACGAATGCCGTCACTCGCACCCATCAGGGGTACCGCACGCTTGTTTTCACAATTTATTTTCTCCTGCCAACTTTCTGTGCTTGCAAAAACTTTTAACATGTCATCTCCGCTGCGTCTGTCTCCCCGAACGGATAAATAAATACACGCAATTGTTCTTGGGCCATCTTTCCTCTTACTTACTCTGCTAATGGAACAATACTTTGGTAAGCGTTGCCATGACAAGAAGCTCCCTAGAGAAACCTATGCGGTCAGAGGAGTCATGGGAAGAGGGCAGCGGGGGAAACCGGATGCCCAGGACACATCGGAGGGCCCGGTACTATGAAATGTATCACGAGTCAGACTTTCAGGTGTCTGTTTTTAAAATCAGTTACATTATATATTCATCATCTCGCGATCCTCCTTTGCATTTATCCAAATTTGTCTTTCCATGAGCTTCTTTTTCTTTTTTTTGGATTCAATAAATATACATTTCCGTGCATTTTGGATAACTTACATCCTGACAACCTTCACATGTATTAGTATGCGTGCTTAAAAAAAAAGCACAAAAAAAGTCAAATTACAAAAAAGTATCCATGACTTATATATATCATCTTCGGTAAAATGTATTTAGGACAGCTGGAAGAGCCTGGAGAAAGGAGGGAGTGAAAGGCGAAGGGTAGCTGAGAGAAAAGGGGGCGAGACAGCCATGCTATGGGAAAGTGTTTTGGGGAAACCAAATTAAGGGAAAGAAAGGCTGGACACAAAGGCCTTTGAAAGTGGCAGACAGTTCCCTTGACATGTGCCTTAAAAGAGATGCTGCCGCTGATGCCAAGAAGGGGGGAAATGATAGGGGAGAGAGAATGGAAAGAGAAGGAGGAAAGGAAGGAAAAAAGAGATCAAGGCAAAAGATATAGCAAAACTAAGAGGGCAGAAATAAGTGTGCACACACAACGAAACTCCGTGGAGGAAGACAAAGGTGAAAAGTGGAGGGAGGGAGCAGGTGAAGTCACAATAGATGAAATGAGCACAACGGATAAGGACATCAGTGCCAGCCTGTGGTCTGTGGAGCAGACCAATTCAAAACAGCCTTCCGAGGTATGCACTTTGTGAGCATGCCTGTGCACGTGCACGTATACTTATGCATGTGTGAGAACACTTAAAGGAGATGGATGGTTGGCTGGCAATTGCGCACTTAAATGTTCGTGTGGGAGAGGCGTCAGGAAGCGGCAGCTGAATTTAAACCGACTGTAAAACGATGAGCATCTGCAATTGTCTGATCCGGTTTTCAAATCTGAATGTACGGTACGGCACAGTGTAGCGCCCTGTTTGGTTTAACGCAGTGGTCGTAATGTTTGAAGAATAGGAGGAAAAGTTGTTTTTAAAAGAGATTGATAATTAGAATATGTTTCAGCCTTATTTCAGTGCAATTTTTGAATTAAAAAAAAAAAGTAATAAGTAAAACCCTTCCAGGTTTATTGTGTTATAATCCTGTAGATAAAGTGAAAACATGCCTCGGCGTCATCTCCTCCTGCCTCAATTCTGACACTTTCCTCAAAACAAAACAAAACGTGTGAGCATGAGAGACCACTGCACCACTGCACCATTCCTATTTCTGTGTAAGCAGTACCTATAAGCAGAAGAGACCCGAGATCTTCTGCATCAGATCTAAACAGCAAAATGAATGTACTTTAAATCGCTGCTCGGTGGACACAGCGAGGTAATTTATGGAACTGAAGGAATAAATGGCATAAAACGCCCACTTTGTGTGGCGCTGCTTGCTGATGATGTCAACAACAAAATAGCAACATGCTTTTTCTCATGCAGATCCAGCCTCTTTGATGCAGGTCGGCCCCTCTCTTTTTCCGTGTCTCCCTCTCTCTCTCCTTTTGCCATTGTGTGTCCCTCAGAATTCACACTGGACTCGCTCCCTCTCGTCCTCACAGACACACACACGCACACACACATATCATTCCTTCCTCGGGGCTGTGTCTGACTCCGGCATGAAATCAATTTCAGAGCCTGCACCCTCCCACCCCGGCTTTGGCGCCCATTCTCTCTCACCATGAAGCGAGACTGTTGCTGTGCCAGCCTGAGAATAAACCCCACCACCACCTTAATGCCCCCTTCCTGTCCCAGAATCCTTCAGTGCTCTACCCTCGTACCACCAGGCTTGCTTCCATCCTCATCATCACCCGCTGTTCAAAGTAGCTGCGGAGCTCTCAGCTTCCTGTTATATGTAGCCCAGATTTTGAGATATACATGAAATAGCAATGCTTAGTTTAAATATAGAAGTGCAACTCATGCAGATAGTTGAAGCTACACACTGCGCTATAGTAAGATTCTTTTTTTTTTTTGCTTTTACTTTCGAGAATACCTGTGAAAATGATGTCTGAGAAAGTGTTACTTGGTTTTATCATAACAAGCTTGCCTTTGATCATCAAAATACACTCACAAAAGCTAAATAGGATCCCATTAAAACTCCACAAGGAGAAAAAAAAAATCAAAGCCGTAACAACAGTTTGGCAAAGTGACAACTGCATGAAAAGGCTCGGAATCCCAAAATTGGTATAAAGTGACAAACAGTGAGTAAGTTGAAAGAGGGATGGACATATAGAGGTCCTGTGCCACAGCTTTTATCACTGTTATTCCCTCCACTGACACACACCGTTCTTTCCTAATCCACACTGACAGAGTTTTCATCATCTGAGGAGGTGGGGACGACGGAGGACTGAAGGGAATTGGTCGAGGTGGGGGGACTTTCCTCCGCTCTCTCTCCCCGGTGGCGTTGCACGTTGAGTGGCTGCAGCCGTGGCCACCAAGGCCCCCTTTGTGCCGGTAATCACCAGGTGGTGACTGACGGCACCGTGGCCTCCCGCTCTCAGAGAGGGAACGGGGCTGGGGAGGGGAGGAGAAGGTGAAGAGGAGAAGGTGCAGGAGCGGAGCAGCCTGGAATGTTCCCAGAAGAGACGGAGGGTGCGAAAGAGAGGGAAAGAAAGGAAACAAAAAGAAAGAGGCTGTTTGAAGAGACGGGAGAGGAGGAGCTGGAGCATCTGTACCTGTCTCACAGGTGCACCGCAGGAGGAATGTGCTTCGCTGTGATGACTCAATAGGGCTTGAACCGTCAATGAAATAGCAAGGAAAAAAAACAAACTTCTAACAGTGTGGGAATTGTCGGTATTTCACTCATTATCTTTCAAGTTCATCTCATAACCTTGTTTTATTTGACGGCTCCACTTTAACGAGCTGATGTCATATAAGCTCCAACCAGGCTCGCCGCGTGATTACCGCTATGATTTCATGTCTTGACTCAATTATACTCACCGAGAAACGGCCGTAAGCACTGAGTGATGTTGAAGCACATCCGAGTCTCTGAATCTTGGGAACCAAGCGAGGAGTCAAAGTTCAGTTTTCCTTCCTCTGCCACTACGCTTCTCTCTCTTCCCTTTTTTTCACCTACACTCCCTCCATCACTGACTCACCTGTGATATAACAGCACCGACGTCCCTTTTTCTCGTTCTCTGTCCTACAGAAGCACACAGATAGCAGTGTCACAGTCAACTCTCTTTCACACACAAAAACACACACACACACACAAATTCCAAGCCTTCCCAGCTGCCTGTGCACCTGGTCTAGCAGCTGTCATCACTGTGGTAACTGGCATACAGCAGGCTGTGTCACTATCACCTGGTTCATCTGCCTCTGAAGGAGAGAAAGAAATGGGCACAAAAGGAAGACAGAGAGGTGGTTGGGAACAAGAGTAAAAATTTGAAAGTGTGTTTGCACTGAATATCGGTAAATGGACTGGTTATTATCTAGCACCTTTCTGCTCAAAGCACTCAAAGCGCCTTATACAACATGTCTCATGCACCCATTCGCACAAGGACTTTTCTTTGTCTAAGTGCTTTCTAGCTGACATTCACACTTCAGTGAACGCATCAGGGGCAACTTGGGGTTCCGAATCTTTCTCAAGGATACTTTGGCATGCGAACTGAGAAGCAAACCACCAACCTCTCGATTAGTAGATGACCTGCTCTACCTCCTGATCAACAGCCCACTTAATATTGGACAAACAACCTATTTCATGCCATAGAAACTTCATCTCATACAGAAATTTCTATTATACTCATCTTCCATACCCGCCATACATCACTGTTAATAAGTTCCGCCCAGCTGCTCTTCATGTATCCAAGCAGCTATTGCTAGAGCTGAAAAATGAAGCAACAGAAGTCGGTGGAGTGGACTCCAACCTCGTCTTACCTCTTCTGGCTCCAACAGAAGAACAAGATGGCAACAGCCGTAAAGGTAGAGTTAAGGTTCACGGGCATCAGTGGGGCCATTTCCATCTTTTAACATTTATGATTACTTTTCGCATGCGCTGATCCTCTCTGTTAGATGAGGGTTTATTTTACAAAAGAATCTTGTTCAGTGCCAGTGAAGCATCTTTTGCAGGCACAGAGGCAGTAAGCAAAACAGCTGGTATTGTGTAAATGGATCCCTTAAAGGTACAGTCAAACGTTCTTCAAGGCTTTTTATTAGAAAACAAGAATGTTGCACTCATAAATATGCATTCATTAGTGTGTAATTACATCTTCCAACAAAGTGATATAGTCTCATAAACTTTAAAAATACATAGGAGCGGGTGCCAGTTTGTGGAAGCCACGATGTTGCCCCACCATCCTGAATGCAGTGTCCAAGATGGACGTAGCCATTCCACCTAATTGTGTTTTACGTATGTGGCTAGAGACTGGTCACCTATGTAGTACATCAAAGATGGAGGAGGAAGATTTTTATTTAGGCTAAAGATAAGATCATACCTATGTTTTATGCTCTAAGAAGTTGTCCGCTTCACCATAGAAACAGAAACACAAAGTAAAGAAACAATGTGATCGGCCTGTGGAGAAAACCTCCCCCTCTTCCTCCTCACCTCAAGCCTGAACAGAAGTCGGGGCTCTAAGACACTAAAATATACATAAACATGTTTATTTATTACCGATATTGTTGCAGTTAATTATTATTATATTAGACATGCGACCCTATCCCCCCGGGAAAGCTGACAATAAGACAGCTGAAGCTAACATCATACCAGCTGATGGTAGTGTCCTAAAAATCCCACTTTCCCTCTGATAAACAGTTTAAATTCTCACATCATATGAGACTTTATTCACTAAGTGTCCAAGTCTCACAATGTTAAAGCCACTTTAAAGTTTTGCTAATGCTGGCTAACATCAGCTAACAGAGGCTAACAGCAGCTAACAGGGGCTAACATCAGCTAACAAAACACACTTTTACCAAAAGAAAAGTTCAGGATATGCTCAACAACTCACCTCAGTATCACCGTCTTCAGACAGAAGTGAGCTTTACTGACTCATCAACTCCTATCGAACTCCTTTCACAAAGTTTTACAGCCTCTTTCAGAGTAAATAGGCGTGTGTGTAGACACCAGCCTAAACTGACAGCCTACACGCACTACAGATGAACAGTGGTCAGAGCTCTTTGTCCTACAGCGGCCACATAACTAGGATGATGCACTTGAATTGGGAAGGGTAAGAAAATAGAATCAATTTGATTGCACTCTTTTACCAATCTATTGATATCTAGTTATAAGATTTTACACACTGTAACTTTGAGATTTTTCTTTACATTTAAAACACTGGAACAAAGCAGGTTTGCAATGGAGTTGCAGTGGTCTTACATTTGGTCTTTTTTGGCTCTTTGTTTGTGGTGGACAAAAGAATGAAAGCTATGACATGCTTCTGAAACTGTTTTAATTTTCCTGCAACAGTATTTGCCCGCCTGTCAAAAGCAATGATTGATCACCACCCAGAAATACACAGAAACTTGTTCAACAGTTCAAAAAGCCTTGCCCTTGCCTTTAAAACGGGTGTAGCAAAACAAGACTTTTAGAGACCCCCTGCACGGGCAGCTTTAATTACAGCAGAGGAAGTGGCAGAGCTTAACATGAACCACCCTGCTTGGCTGTTGCTTCTCATGACTCTGAATGAAAGCAGAAAAGCAGTTTAATATCTTTTAATGTGCCTGTGTGTGAGAGAGTCGCACGCTAACAGTGTGTGGCAAAGGCACC
>VUQG01029548.1:0-22007 GCA_015106755.1 Etia nguti | reverse complement strand
TCTGGGTGGTGGGGGGGGGGGGGGGGGGGGGACATCAAAAGGTGGATTTTATACCCCTCCACCCCCTCTGCACACCCGATTCCCACACCTCACTATAAATCCCACCCCAAAAGGAGCCATTTATGGGACAATAAGAGCCAATTTATGGGCCTCCAGAAAATGAAGGCAATTCAGAGGTGTGGGATGAAAGATGACAAGGGCATTCTTGAGGTTACAGGCGTTAGCTAGTTGCCCTGTGTTTTTTCACAACTCTGCAACAACATTGAATTCTGAAGATGGAAAGAAGAGGTTGGGTATTAGAGGCCTGGAGAATTTAAGGCGCACCAGTTCAGCATAAAATAAGCGCTAATACCACACAAAATAATCAACTGTTTCATTGAGTTTTTGGCTGCATGGTGTTCTGGGACTTACATATTAGTTCAGATTTCACATTTAGTCATGTGGCTGTGGATTTGTCTCAGCCTGAATGACCTTGCCTATCCCCTGGAGGTCACAAAATGCTTGCCGTTGAATACATACATAAAGACAATGGCATTAGCAGCTTTTTTGAACACACACACACGCTAACACATAGATGCACAGGAGAGGTGGACCAAATCACATCTGCCTCAGGGTTACTCAGGTGTGATGGGATTGCTAGAATACTGACATGGGATGTTTCTAGGGGGGGGATCACAGAAAGGCCTGTGCTATACCTCAACTATTCAAGCATATACAATAGATCCCTGGCTTGCAGTGAGTGCATTGCCTGATGGGCGTAACAGCAAATCAGGCAATGCACTGCTGCTTTATCTAGCTGCTTGCATGGTTAATCGGTGAGCTACACTCAAATGGTGCATCTCTTTGAGGTTGCCCAACAATGAGTCAGCTACCTACATTAGGTCTGGAAACAACTCACGAACAAATCAATGATTGCCCCATTTCTTTTTTTTTCTTTCTCTACTTCTTTTCTTTTTTTATTCATTTTGTTTAATAGTCTGTAATAGTTACCACATATCATTAAGGCCAACCTCTGTGGCTTCTAACAGCGCTGTAGGCAAGCCAAGTGTTTGTTGTCGGCATTTTATTGGCTTCCAGGGAGGAGGGTTGTTGTTGTTCAGTGTAATCTTGGCACGCCAATAACAGGTTTCAATAAAAGCAGCTGCTTTCTTATGGTAGTTGAGCCGTTCTCTCCCCTACCCCTTTTTGCAAGTGTGTTGAGTGGAATAAATGGAGCGCTTCCTGTAGAGAAGAGTTTGAGTGTCTCCATTTGTCCAAACACATCTGCAGATTTTCTCTTTCTTGCTGTAGCTCCCAAAAATGTTCAGAAATCACTTGGTTTGTTTGTTTGTTTGTCTTTCTTGGGTCTCTGTCACTCATTTCTACAGCAGGTTGATGTGGTTTATAAGCTATGACATAGCACAACGTTGTCTCAAGTTTAACCACACTGCCCCCTTCAGGATAGAGAAGGTTATTGCAAATCAACCAAGATGAAAAAGCAGTTATTTCAAAGATTTTCTTGCAGTATTACATCTGTCCTTCTGAAGTAGGTTTGCATACTTTTGAAACACAGGTGAACAACACTGTATGACTAAACTAGAGGTGTTTCAGTGATATTCAGTACCTATCCTATAATAATGCCGGCACCATCAGCACTTTAGTGGCAAAAAAATACAAAATAAAAAAGAGGGTAGTTCTTGGCCAAGCTGCTGCACAAAGTTCCCTTAAAAATCCTTTTAACCATAAAGTCTGTCTTATCTATTGTTATATTGGTTGTAGAATTTATATGAAGATGAAATAAGGAGAAGCGGAGATGAAAATAAGAGCAGAAGGAATGTTAAGACAAGTGGGTAGAAGATTGAGTAAAATTAGAAATAAGTCTGTCTGAAGTGGTGTCTGACTGGACACCGCAAGAACATTGTGAAACACAGTGTAAACACCATGATTGATTGCACACAGTCCTGCAAATGTAATAAATTAACAAAAGTTTCAAAATTTTCCAGTAACTCTCAGAAAGAAACAAACATTTATGAGTTATATGTATAAAATCTTTCCGAGATTCCGAGTATGAAGCTTGATACTGACTCCTGATACTGTACAAGGAAATATAAAACGTGTTATCTCGGTTTTGTCCAAAACCAAAAGTTTGATAAATAGGAGTGAAGTCCTCCAGCTTTCTTCACCAAGACACTTCCTTTTCCTTGGCAATGAAATTGCAATTGCCACTACAGTCTATGGCTAAAAGATAAAGAAGAAAAAGTCCCTGTGTAACTAAAAGAAATCCTTTCTCTCATGTAAAATTAAGAAGCACACTGATAAACATTATTGCATCTCTGCTGGAATATGAACCCTGACACAGCTTCAAGTTTCCTCTCTTGGTTTCCTTGAGGTTCCGTTGTTTTGGGTTTTGTCCTCCTCCATCAATCATCCTTTATTTTCTTGCCGTCTGATCCGTATTTCATTGTGCAGAGGTGGCATGCAGCAGCCACATGCGTCCAGTGGGTGGTCAAATTGTAATGACTGTTCAAACAAACCATACAACATTAAAAATTAACAGGGTTTTTTTTTTTGCTTCTTTGTTTTGTTGGGGTTTTTTTAGCTATGCTGGTGGCATGGTAGTGTCAGTCTTTTGTTTGCTCTGTCACTTTGTTATGGGAAATGTCTCTGTTGGAGGACGATAGAAACAAAACTTTATACTGATATTTATGGTTCCCAGGACACTAAAGTCAGTGGATTTTTGTAAACCTTATATACTTTGAGTCATATAATGACTCAAATACAAATAAATTTGGCACCAAAATAGAGTGTACAAAAAGTGTATATAAAAGATGGAGTTTGGGATCTGAAAAATAAAGCCAATAAAGAAGCGTCTAAAACCTGCATCAACTTTTAATTTTTTTTTAGATTTTAGGCACATAGAAAGGTCGGATTATGAAGGCAAGTATGAGAAAATGACCATACTGTAAACTTTTTCCTATTTGGTTTATAATCTCATTAGCTAGGCTTGTTTAATAGGACAAGATGCTCATTTTGTAAATTAGGGCCATCCATATATTTTCAAAGTTAGATCCACCCCTGTCTCATGACATAAAAACCCATGGCGTCATGGCCAAAATGCTCAAGATGCTCAAAATGCTTCATAATTGTTGACATTTAAGGAAGCAGAGTTACCACTTGCCACCAAGCAAGGTAGACAAACTTTAAACTATGTCCAAAGTTTGCAGTGACAGTTGGCGAGACCTGACCTAAGAAGGGGATCCCACAGGACTTCATCAATGTCATTAATAGTTGTAACAAAGGCCACTCGCTGACAATGAAGAGGAGTGGAAGCGAAAAAGAAGAAGAAAAGAAAGAAGAGTAAAAGGAGGATACAAAAGCAAGATAGTGCTCAATGGATAGATAATAAAGATTAAATGGGCTAAATGCTAAACTAAATGCTGCTATCTTTAACTATGGGGGAGAGACACTTGAAACTTACTTGTAGGCATCAGTTTTTTTCTTCTGTTTACTTTTTAACACTCGTTAGCTTAGCAAGCAGAACAGCCTAGTGTTACCAACTCTGCTGGCTATGATGTCACCAATTCAAGTATGTGTAGGCGTGAATCAGAGTCAGGACACTGGCAGTCATAGGCTAAAAGAATGTAGAAGCTAGTAGTTATAGGTTTAACACTTCATAACCCATCACCTTGGTCTTGGGCATTGTTACTAATATTCATAACATTCATGATCTTTCCCATTTCAACAAAAAGGTTCTTCCTGTCATTTGTTGTTGATGGTGTGTATTTATAACACAATCGGGCCCCCTGTGAATTTTTAACTTACGACCCCAACACAA
This sequence comes from Etia nguti, assembly GCA_015106755.1. Taxonomy (NCBI): domain Eukaryota; kingdom Metazoa; phylum Chordata; class Actinopteri; order Cichliformes; family Cichlidae; genus Etia; species Etia nguti. The sequence continues at coordinate 18,193 of VUQG01029548.1, read as the reverse complement.
CATTGAATTTGCACTGGTCTCAAGCACTGACTGTACAGATATTGCACTGAAAAAAAACAATCTTGCATAGACATTATTTTTGCCCTCAGGATGCACTGCAGTCAGTTTCCAATCAGTCAGTTAGTCTATAGCACCAACATTTTCAGCAATTTAAAATATGCTTTGATTGAAATACATCATATTTTGTGGTGAGCTGCTTATCTATACTATTGAACTGGAGGTACAAATTTGCAGTTTGCAGCAATAACCACAGACCTCAAATTATCATCCAAATCACACAATGTCTAGAATCAAATTGGTTTCTGGCAAACATATGGACTGTTTAAGTTCTGCACGTGTATACCCATTCAGCATGAGGTCAGTAGGCAACCATGTGGAACACTACAACCTTTGTCCCGGCTTGCTCCATCCGTACTTGGGCTTGTTTTTGAAGCCTCGGTTTGAACCTTCTGCTATCAGCCACCTGGGAAGTGAGTGACAGCTTTTATATGCCATAACACATGTAACTGATATGAGTCAATGTGACTCATCCAGAAATTACACACGATTTTCCACAAATTAGTTTCAGAGACGTCCCTCCGAGTCAAAAACAACTTTAATTTTCCTTTGTTCCAAATACCCTCCTGACTTAAATACAAGTCCATTTCCATCATCTTTGGACGGGTCCAGCTAATTTTGCGAAAGTCACATCTGACAGAGCCAAACAAATTCACAGAAATGCACCAAAGCTGTCACAAATATTGTTTTTGTGGAAGATTTCACAGCCATTTACTAGTCTATCATGTTGTCAACCAGTCTTGTTGTCGCAGGCCTGAGCGGTTTGATCCCTGAGTGACAACATGTTCTGGTCACATGAAATGTACCGAAGCAGAAAAAAGGTCTCTTTTTCCGCCAGTTAACATTCATCAGCGTGTTGTTTCCAAGAAAAACCTCACATCAGTCAAGCTCAAAACAGCAGCTTGTTGCCATTGCTGGAGCCATCTTTGCTAACAGCTGTGCTTTGTAAGTGCAGCACCTCATCACTGACTGTGAGCTGTAGTTTCACCTTTACTTGTTATCATTTGTTTCTTTCACGTGTAGTTGTGCAACCAGGGGGGAGGGGGTGATGAGAAAAGCCTGTGTGACTCTTTGAGGCTTTCAGAATGGAAATGATTAAATGTACGTATGTAAGATTTCCATTTTTGTTCATATCAGCTTGGACCATAACGCACCCTTGGGCTCTCAACAAATCTGTAAGTCATGAAGCAATCGGGGAATAATCCTGGAACCCCAGTGCAAAATGAGACACTCGTTGTGATTAAAATCATTTTAAGCTTTAATTTCTATTTTAAAAAAATCATGAAAACACAATTAATTCTGTCTTAACTGACTTTTTTCCCAGGTTTAAATGACATAAAGTTTGCGTTTGAAAGCCAAACAATGAGTTTCTGCCTACAGCAATAGCAGGGGGGGGCATAGATTTAAAAAGAACTGAGGGGGTTTCCTAAGTCAAAGATGGTTGGAAACCAATGGTTTAGATGACAGTATAATAATGGTCATACGGCTGTGACCTCCCAAATGGATTCAGAGGTTATCCATGATTCACTCCGATAATGAGCCTCATCACTTAGGCTGTCACCCTCTCTCCTTTAAGGCCCCAGGCTAATATCTGCAGCCAGCAAAGCATGAAGGAGCAACATGAGCAGCAATCCCATGCAGCACTGGCCACTGTGATACATTACTGTAAGCGAATGAATAATTAGATACTTATTTTGCATAACACTGAAGCCTACTGCACTGCGTGAGACTAGAGTAGGCGAAGAACTGGGCTGCTTTGATACTCGCTGGTGCCAGTTTCCACTTGATTTAAACACATATAAACATATTTTCCCTGAAAATGCTCCTGACTTTAGGACGTACACAAATATGACTGCAAGGCTTTCAATGGCTTTGGCGGAAGAGCTGTCTCCCTTTTCCTCCCTTTTACCTGTACAGCATATATTGCAGATGACTCTTTGGTGCTTTTCCTGAGTTCTTTCAGTGTTACTTAGAGGCAGTCAAGACAGACTGCAACCTATCCAGTTAGGTGAGATCTGCAGGGACACAGTCTGCGATAGGACGGATCAGAGCCAGCACAACTGAAAAGCAGGGGCTCCTGCTGGAGGCCACACTGACGACCCCAAGGACTGTAGGAAGGAAACAAGTGGTTGAGTTCCGGCATCACGCTGGCGCAATTTAATCCAAGCCTGCAAATTAAGAAAAGGTAATTAGTTTATTTGGATATACAGGAGTGTACCTATTGATACTATAGAGAATTCTACTATTTGATTGGAAGGTCAGGGGTTCGATTCCCCTGAACGGCTACCCTGAGGTACCCCTGAGCAAGGTACCGTCCCTACACGCTGCTCCCCGGGCGCCCAATGGGAGCCCACTGCTTCACTGAGTGAATGGGTTAAATGCAGAGAGGAATTTCCCCACAGGGATCAATAAAGTATACATTATTATTATATTGCATTGTATTCATTTAATGGTATCTTTGTGATCTTGTTCCGCTATATGGGGAATCCTGGATGTTGTACAAGAAAAACAGAGGTGCTTACTGATTTTTATCTGCTGAAAAGGTTACACAGCATTAACATTCGGATCTTATTACCACCAAGAGATCTCAAACATTATATTATTCATGTTTTGTCCTCGGTCTGTTTCCAAATGTACATGTCTCAGTGTTTGCTAATTTCTCACCTGGTAAACGCAGCAGGGCTGTTGAGGTGGTGAAACAGAGCTGGCTCACACACGAGGGAGGACCGTCGGCATGCACTCACACAGGACTGACCCAGTGGACCTAGGTGAACCCTCAGAGCACTTTTTGGTGGCCAAGTAGGGACAGATTTATTGCAGAAGTTCTTGGGTGATTTATGATAACAAAGAGAAGGAAAAAACTGACAACGATTAGAGTTTGAACCAAGCAAGAACTGAAAAATCTCTCCTATATCTAACGCTGATAAGGGAGCAAAGGCCTTGGAAACAATCCTGACTTTAAATTAAAATCTGGATTTATCTATTATATAAATACACATAGGGTCTTCTTCTTGTTCTTCGTCTTTGATAATATTCTGTTTGATGGTTCCCCAACTGGAGAAATCTTTTTCTGTCATTACTTTATGCATATGAACTGCAGTTGTGATCATAAGTTTCCATAGACTCATCATGGGCATGAATGTTATGGTATTGCTCTATTGGAATATCCAATAGGACCCAATAGTAAAGTTTAAGGAGGTAGTCCTCCTTCTCCATTATTCCATCCACTTTGTGCAATGTAGCAGTACCACTGCCAGCAAAATAGCCCCAGAGCATGACGATACCACCACCATGCTGGTACAGTGTTGTTGGGTTTGAAAGGCTCAGCTTTACTCCTCCAAACATACCTCTTGTCACTGTGGCTAAATAGCTCAATCTTTGTCTCATATGATCATAAAGCTTTTCTCCAGATGACATCTGGCTTGTCCACATGGGCAGCTGCAAATTTTTAGTCAAGCTTGACTACATCGATTTTGTAGCAAGGGGCTCTAAATCCGCTACGATGCAAAAATCGCTCTACAGTGATGTTGGTGTTCCAGGAGTTTCAAGTTCAGGGCAGGCTTGAGCCTTCCTGCTTCCTGTGTTGTTCCTGAACATCCTAACCCATTTTCCCTTTTCAGGACCTTTGCAAAGTGGTGACACATCTGAATAACTTGTGCTTACGTACAACCGTCTGAATTATGATCTTGGAATCTGCAGTTGTTTAGAAATGGCTCCAACTTGTATAAATCCACAGTTCTCCTTCTTAGCTCTTCACTGAGTTCCTTGGACTTTCCCAGTGTTCTGAGGTCAATCCAGTGAGCACTGTCAAACAAATCCTTTTTGTGCCAGCAAAGAGAAAGAGTTGTAGGCTATCACGATCACTAATGAGATGTTAAAAAAAATAATAATTAAAAGCCCCAAATTATCGTGTAAAATTCTGACCACAAAAATTCCAACAAAGGCACTGAGGCATCAACCGATAGGTTTATAAAGGCATTCATGCTTTTTTGAGATTTCGACACATTTCAGAACATACTTCATAAATCTGATTTATGACTGAAATTTGCTGGGGTACTTTTTTACATCTTTGTACCTGGTGAGTGATGTAACCAAGGACCCGCTTCAGCATTCCCACACAAGTGAACTCCTGAGGAGTGAAGGACTTCACCTGCAAGGTCAGACATAAACACATTTATTCAGTGCTACCTTAAATGGAATTTGGGGAAATAATATATGTGTCCATGTTTGTGCTGAGCATACAGTTTAACTGTGATTTAGTATGTTTAGTGGAAACTACCTCACTTCTTAGAATCACTTTGACGGCCTCGCGTATGTCAGTCTTGTTGGTCACATCCACAGTCCATACGTAGGGTTTACCAATGAATTCCTCAGCATAAGGGTGCTGGGAGGAGATCTACGATCAAAAATTATGAACTGTTATTATATCTTTAATAAAATATTGCCGGTATTTGAAATTCAACAATTAAATAACAATTGAGATAATATACAATATTTCTTTTCAAGTTTTTCCCCATGATTTAAGAGTTGCTTACCTGTCTTGTGGTGGGCTTGCCCTTGTAGAAGTCATTGTTGGCTGATGAGTGTAGAGGGTCAAATCTCGGCTGAATAAAGACACAGCCCATTCCTATTGCCTCAATAGGTGCTGGACCCTCGTAGGGGAAGCCAAGACCTACAAACAACTGCAAGGGAAAATTTATAATATTGCAGGTTGTCCAAAATAATTCTCTGGCTTTTTACACTGCAATAGGATCTAATTTGACCTTAGCTTTACGGAGAAGTTGTTGAAAGTGTTCCTGAGTCAGCAGTCCATGGTTTCTGATGAAGCTGGGCAGATGCAAGGTGTGTCCGGGAGGCTGATAGACTGTGGCGTGAGTCTCCAGTTCCTCACTGATCACTTTCACATACTCATATTTACCCTGGAGATTACACACAGAAAAAAAACAACAACAACAAAAAAAACAGATGGAGCACTGAGTACATGGAATTCAAGCATATTCAAAACCAAAATATACATGATATAAATATTTTCTTCTGTCCTGTGGCGCTATTTATCCATCTGGTGTAAGCTTCCCAATTTTGGTGATACCGGCTGTAGAAATGTTTGCCTTCACATCAGCATAACGGAATAAACATTGCCAGTCTTGTGGTTCTCCAAAAAAGTTCCAAAAATGCTTTTTAAAAACAGAAAAAAATGATCAAGTTTCTCAAATAAATCCACAAACTTTCTGTGAGCAACAGAACCATTTCCGTTCTACCGAAGTGAACCCACCAACCTGGCATGGCTGTGCGGACGAAAACATGCAAATAAATGGACTGGTATTTATATGGTATGGTATTTAACTGTTCTGCTTTTAAATGAATCTTTGGGTGGCAGTCATAGTTTGGTATAAAGGCAAAAGCTTCACAACAATTGCTGTGGAGTTTCATATTTACTTATTTTTTAACTTTAAAGACAACAATTCAAGTGGGTAGTACCCTTAGCCGTTATTAGCAGTACCATCTAGGACCATCATACTCGAGAGAAGGCAGACATTTTTATACCCAATATCTCCAGTGCAGTTCACACCAAAACATGAATCCTTGAATAAGTAGTACTACAGGTGTGCCTATTAACAAGTATTTTTGAGTTTTAGGTGATGTACAAACTAAGATCTAGTCTATACAGTGGCCGTGAGATTTCAAACGCATTGCAACTTAAGAAAACATCAACGTGTTATTTTTTTCCGGCCGCCATTGTGTTTTATTCAAACTTAGTTGTATTGTGTGTTTTGTAATTGTTGGTGTTTTCCTAAGTTGCAGTGCATTTAACCTCTCATAGCCATCCTAAGTAGGTGACGTCTTGGCATAATTTGTTGTGTATGTTTGTTCTCTGACATATATGCACTTTTTTTCGGTCCTCATACCTGCCACATGTAGTCCTGTTTTCCATAGACCACTGCTATCCTGTCTTTCTTGTAGCTCGCTGGATCGAGCTCGCTTCCTTTCCTAACGGTCCCTTCACTCACAAAGCCCAGGAAGGAATTATCAGGAGTGTGAGCTGGAGAGAACAGAGCAAAGAGGACTTAAAGGACATCTAAAAATAATTACTCAAGGGTTTGAACTTCAGCTACGTTCGGAGAGAAAAAGGTAAAGCAGCAAGTCAGTCCAGTAAGTTTTTGGTAGAAATGCTGACAGACTCCGAGTAGAAACTTCTCCCTAACTCGGTGATTATTTTAACTAAACTGTGATCAAAGACGGCGAACACTTATGAACCTATCTACTCTGAAGATGACATAAAGAATAAGCTGATTGAGAGAAATGTGAAGGCTACCATTACCGAGGACGCTTATTAGGACTACAGCTGAATAACAGTTTATATTAAAATTCTGCAAGAGAGGAAAAACATGCTGTGCAGCATAAATCATCCGCTGAAGGAAATGAGAACTCCACATATATAAGAGGGTTAGGTGTTTGGATAGGCAGCTGCCACCCTGCTGCCCTCTGACACACTGAGGTAGGTGTGAGAGATGAGTATTTACTTTAAAAGGAATGTGCCAGCAAAGGTGTGTGTTCAAACATCGATTTGTAACCTTTGCATGTGTGTGTGTGTGCTGTCCTCTTGTCTCTAGATACTTGTTTAAAAGACCTTTGCCAAATCTCCCCTCGTTCACCCAGCACAGAATTTCCTGCTGGCTCCTTTTCAGCTCCACTTGTCTCCAGCGTCTGTCTGGGTTCACTGCTTCACACACACCTATCAGATATAGTAGTGATATGCAATGAAACACTGCTATGGTCATGCAGCATGTGGGGGTTTGGAGAAAAGCTGGGAGTGAATGAAGCGTCCTTTGGTTTCTTTTGCCTGTTTACAGTTCTTGTTTCCTGTAATCCCTCAGTCAACTGTCTTCCTCTGGACTTTTGCAAAACAGAAGCATAAATGCTTAAACATTCTCAAGCTTCATTCTTTTCTTTCTTCCTACCGTGTCCTTCTTCTGTTTTGTTTTCTTTCTGTCTTTTGGTCCTTCTCACATCCTCAACTAACACCCCCCCTCCTCCTTTAGCAGGACAAATAAACAGTGTTCCAAGCTGAGGGATGAAGAGTGGCTCTCGGCCCAGGGCTTCCAGCTTGTCTCCATCTCCCGGCAGGGTGGGAAAGATGACAAGGAGAGGTGTTGGAATGAAAGCTCCGTCTGGGCACGAAGTTTATTTAACCTTAGCTATTAATCCTCTCGTTGCAAGGACGCTTAGAGGGTTGCATTGGAGACATATATTTAGAGTGCATTTTTAAGATAATTGCATCCATGCGTAGGAAAGACATAGGTACAAATCAACACGTGTACAAATTGACTTACGGAACATGGTCATGTACTGCAGAGGTTGGAGATCCCAGCTGCCCCACAGCGTTTTATATCCATGGCTACGTGCGTAGCTCGCGAAGTTAAAGGCCGGTTCAGTGCCAAATGAGTCCAAGATTCTGAAGCGACACCTAGAAAGATTTTTGTTTTTGAATCATTTGTCATTTATTGATATACTTATTACTACATGTTTTGGCGCATAAAGCTGCGATCATCATGTGACATACTTATATTTAAAATCTCACAAGGCCCTGATTGTGTCAGGCAAATATCAGGGCCAATAAAAACTGGACAAAACAACATGTAAATGTTTAATTCCTCTTTGACTGAAGGATCTCACAGTTTTCCTACTTCACACTGAAACAATAATCCACTAAAGCAAGCTGTATAAACTTGTCATACAAGTTCAACTTTATGGAAAACAGAAGTATTTTTTTATTATTATTTTTATTATCGCTAGTGGCTTTTTTATTAATGACAATAATGGTAGTTTCTAAATCATTTATCGCTACATCAAAAGTCTTCATAAGAAAGGACTTGAAATGTACTTCCAATATGATCCAGAAAAAGGTTTATGTACTGGTAATGCTTGAAAGCCAGTCCCATGGCTCCTTGGAGGTGAGCGAGGCCGTGATAGTCGGTATAAATGAGGTCAAAGGTGAGGGGCCTTTGGATCGGACAGCTGCCTCTGCCTGGAGCAGCACCTATCAAGCTGAGTTAACCACAGCAAACACAAGTCAGGTTCTAGAAAGGGCACCAATAATATTGTTTCCCCTCTTTCATCTCTACAGTATAAAGTAATCACAGACTAACTAAACACAAGGTTGTGTAAAACGTATTTAAATTGTCTTTAAGGTCTGTGATTACATCATATATTAGTGATGCCAGAAGTATAAATGCTATTCAGTCCAATTAACTAATGAAATTATGTCCAAACAAATAAAATTAGTAGTAGTAACCTATGAAGTTGGTGCTGTGAAGTGCTGAAGATCAGGTTGTGGCCAAGGATTGTTAGGCAGGCGCTGAGGTCTGCCCACTGAACCAGTTCTCCTAAAGGACCACCTCTTTCCACCATTGCTTCAAAATGCTGGCCAACACTTCCAGACAGGGCACCAGGATAAAGCAGCACCTAAAGTATATAAAGTCCAAAATTATTATTTCATTGAGTATAGACTATATAAAATGAAATAACTCAATAAACTGTAATCACTTATACGTATACATATACCCTCATCTGTGTGGAGACTGTCTTATTGCTGCTCTCTTTCATCCTCAGACCAGCCTGTATCCACCGTTCAGACATTTTTTCCACTCTGGAGCGGATAAACTTAATTGCTGGGCTGCTGTTGTCGCTGATCGCCTCATACAGTGGGAGTAGAGATTTACGTATCTCAGTCTGCAAATGATTATAACATGAAAGCAGTGAAACTTTCATCATTTCACATCAACAGACACAGGCGCATCAAGAAGCTACCTTCTTTGTATGAGCATGAGGTTTCTGATGCCATGGCAGACTAGAGTGGTTTCTTCTATCGCGAGGGGGACAAAAGTCCTCTGTCTGGCTGAGGTAAGTCAGTATGGAGCAAGTGGTACCATCCACTCCATAAAAAGCATAACAGGGGTCTGACTGCCACTGAGCCTGGAGGAACTGCCACAGAGAAACGTGTTATGTTATTAAACATGTTATTTACCTGGTCAAAACTGGCCGTTGTACAACTGCAAAAACTGAACCATTAACAGACACATTCAATTCACTTCCATTCATTTCAATTCAGTTGAACTCATTTCACTTTTATTTATATAGCACCAAATCACAACAGCAGTCACCTCAAGGCACTTTATATTATAAGGTAACGACTCTATAATAAAAGAGGGAAAACCCCAACAATGGCTCCCTATGAGCAGGTACTTGGCAACAGTGGGAAGAAAAAACTTCAGTTTAACAGGAAGAAACCTCTGGCAGATCCAGATCCATGCTAAGGGAGGGGCTGCCATTTGCCATGACTGGTTGGGGGTGAGGGGAGAACGATAAGACACACTGAAAAAGAGCTGGAGATTAATAAAACTAATGATTAAATGCAAAATGGTGTATAAGCACGCATAGCGAAAAGAGGGGAGTGAAGAATAAAGGCTCAGTGCATCATGGGAAGCCCCCAGCAGCCTAGGCCTATTGCAGTGTAACTAAGGGAGGATTCAGGGTCACCTGATCCAGCCCTAACTATATGCTTTATTAAAAATGAAAGTTTTATTCCTTATCTTTAAAGTAGAGAGAGCGTCTTTAGGTAGAGAGGGAGTAGGTATCTTTTTAGATGCTGTTTCTAAGATTTTTAGGGCAGAGTACAATAACCATAGTTTTATCTTAATTTAGAAACAGGCAGTTAGAGGTCATCCAGGTCTTTATGTTTTTAAGACATTCCTGCAGTTAAACTAATTGCTGTGTGTCATTTTGCTTCATGGGTAGAAAAAGTTGGTGTCATTTGCATAACAATAAAAATATATGGTATACCTTCTAAGGGAAGCATGTATAATGTAAATAGATTGGTCCCAGAACAGAACCCTGTGGAACTCCACAATTAACCTTAGTGTGTAAAGAAGACTCCACATTTAGACATACAGTAGAATAGCTCAGTATAGTATAGATCAGGTCATTGCAATGAAGGAACTAAATGCATCTGTCAACAACAACTAATTTGATTAGCACTTGATTGTGTATAGACAGTCACACAGCGTCTTTTCCATTTACAAGGACTAGTATTACCTGGTTTTTAAGAAAATACACAACACTTAAGCATGTGTCTTATGTGTTACATAATGAATTTAACATGTTGGCCAGTTACAGATATTGCATCATAAAGCCATGGATGGTACTGATACAACAACAAATCTATTAGTTCAGTAGGATAAAAACAATTGAAGTCTTGTCTCTCAACCAGGAATAGATATTGACAAAAGTGAATCAAGGTTGAAATGTTTGCTAGGATGTCTTCATAGTAAAAAAACAAACAAATATATTTTAAAGCATTTTAATATAAGCATAAGCATTTCAATACACCAATGAAATTTGCACTCCCAAACATTTCCACTTTCTCACCTCCACCTTCTCTGCACATACTGGATATGCAGGATCCACTGGCACTTCACACTTCTCATTGGGCCCTGTGGGGTAACATGTTAACCGTCAAACTTTTTTTCCCCTTTTATGGCACTTTTAAATGCGCCATTATTCTTAATTCCTGCATCAGTAACAAAAGGTATACTGTAGACCCACCTCAACTCGGCTAATGAAGAACAGCGGACAATAACTTTGATATACAACCTCTTGACTGAAATGTGCACAGTGAGTAGCAGCCATCAGCGCGATGTATAGTGCTGCCATGCCTGTATGAGGCATTAGACTAGCGCTCTCAGAGACCCTTTCCCGTAAACCCCCCACCATCTCTAGCCAATGTCAATCAACTGGAATGAATGCACTCACGCACACCTGACACACCTGCCTCCTACCAAACATTCCCATTTACCATGCTGGCCCTTGCCAAAGTACACAGTCCTTAACTGTGTAAAACAACCTAGTAAAAAGGGAAAGAGAGAAGAAAACTTATAGGCAGAGCTGAAGCATGAGCACCTAAAAACAGAGATATGCTATACGAGCACAGCAGAAAGAAAAAAAAAACCCTTCTGCAAAAACAGGAGTATGGGCAGACAAGTTGGTGAAAGGACTCCTGGGTAATTCAGACATATTTTATGAGTGTGAGGTAATGTAGGAGGTAGAGGGTGAGGGGCGAATAGGCTGGTATTGGGGGGAAGTGTGTGCCTCTGAATATGCGGGTGGCACATGTGGACATGCATGTGTATGCATGTCCACAGAAGTGTGTCTACAAGCATATCCATGGGGTGGTGTCTGTGTGGGCTAAACTATATGAATTCCACTTTTTCAAACATACTTACACATACCCATACAACCCTTCGCGTGCTAACCGGCGTGCGTAACCCGACTCTCACCTGACACCTCACAGGAGGGTCATAACGTAAACTTTTTTCCCTCCCCATGCCCAGTGGATTGGCGCTGGCTCTGTGGGACTTGTTAAACTTCTATTCAAGGACTTCATCCCCCATAACCACCTGCACACACACTGACCTCTAGCCCCGCCATTCACACCTTCTATTATCACAGCTTGTTAATTTCACTGTGTGGTTAACCTTTTCTAAGGCTGTGAACCATACATTTGGCTCAGAGGATCACTCTAGCGATACAGGCGTCCACAGAGAGGTAAGTAACCAGCCAATTATTGGGATTTTTTTTTTTTAATTTGGTATAACCAAAGCATTGGTAATTCACTTTTTACAAATTTAAAATTGAAGTTAAGTAACTATAACTTTGGGTTGTGCAAATGTTTGGGCATCCCATTAAGTCATCTGTTTTGTATCCAGCTAAAAGTCTCTCTTTATTCTGTCTGCAATGTCCTGCGGATAATTATAACTCCTGAAATAGTTTTAGGTGGTCTTGTATATGTTTAAAATCCTCCTGCAGATTTTCAATAATGTTGAAGTCAGAGAACAGTGGGGGTCATTGCAAAAGCTTCAGCTTGCACTCCTTGGTGATTTGCAAGGTGTTATTTTATCAAATTCCTATGGGTTTTTTTTTAGCCAAATGGCACAATTTAGCATTTATTTGTCTCTCAGAGGAGCCTTTTATATCCAGACAAAGTTTTACGTTGTTCACAGAAGGACTTTTGTGATGAGGCTACATGTAGAAGCTGTTAGTGCAGCAGATAAGAGAAGCAATCTTTCAAAAGAGGACAAACGAGCCACCATGAGTGCGTTTGTTTCTCTTCAGTCACTGATTTGAGAAATCCCAGTAGCAACTTGAATTTTTTGAATTCTAAAATTGTCCGATTTGGCCATCATAAGTGTTTTCTCCTTTCTCTGTTTAGTGCATAGTCAATGGACAGTAATAATAATAATAATGTATACTTTATTGATCCCCGTGGGGAAATTCCTCTCTGCATTTAACCCATTCACTCAGTGAAGCAGTGGGCTGCCATTGGGCGCCCGGGGAGCAGTGTGTAGGGACGGTACCTTGCTCAGGGGTACCTCAGGGTAGCCGTTCAGGGGAATCGAACCCCTGACCTTCCGATCACGGGGCCAACACTTTACCTACTGAGCTATCCCTGCACACTTTATAACACAGCCCGTAACTAAGTTCATAATTTTCCTGTAATTAAATAGAATTTCAATGTGTTTAATTTGAAATTAAAGTGTAACTATATTTATCTACAAATACTCAAAGGTAGGCAAAGTTAAGTCATTCTATATTAAAGCCCGCACCCCAAATATTTACGGAATACTTATGTTGAAAGACGAGGAAATATTGTTTATTTTTCCGCTATGTTACCAATGAATAATGTAGTACTTAAGGTTACTGACAGTATCATTATTTCTTTGTTTCCTGTAAAAACCTGACTTGTTACCCCCTTCTTCAAGCGAACCTGCCTTTAATTAGTTTTAGGTAAATATAATTGCATTGAATTCGAAATAAAATACATTATAACGCCATTTAATTACAAGGGAATTACCCCCTTAGTTGTGGGCTGCATTATAAAGTGTTACCCACTTTTTTACTCTCAACTAGCACTCAAAGAACTCTATGAGCTGCATCCATAGATAGGTTTTTAGCACTCATGGACATATGCAAACGCAGATGGATCCATCACAGGGTACTTCGAGTTTAGTACCTTACCCAAGGATACAGAAATACACAGATGCAGGAGCTGGGGATCAAATTACTGACCTCCTAAATTGGCAGACAGCTTTTGAAGGATTATCTGCACTACTAAAAAAATAAACAAAAAATAAAATGCTTAAAATTCTTGACCCATGTATGATCTGACACTAGGATCATTCAATAACACTGGCAACTGCCAGCGCGACCCCTCAGCCTTCTAGTACACACACCTGTGCTGTGAATATTTGAATCAAATTCAAAATATTCACAAAATTTTTCAAAACTATTTCAGAAAACTTCTTCTGACCTTGAGGTCAAGGTCACTGGGATTCGAACAAATCCAAGATTTTTATTAGATACCCCTATGGTATAAATTTAAAACTCATACGTCGCCTCATTCTGAAGTTGTGACATTCACAAAGGTAGGTGTCAAAGCCAGCTAAACCTTCTTGGAGGCCCTATGCATATGACCGAATATGACAGGGGTTTACTTTGTCTTTTGGTTAGCAGATAGAGTTTCTTCCAAAAGTTTTTTCCCAGATCTCATCTTGACTACCACAACTCCCTCCTTTTAATTCCTATAGAAACTACAAGCTGGAATTGCTTTTTAGCTGCTTAGAGCGACTTTTGGTCAGAACAAGGTTTAGAGTCAGCAAATTTGCTCATTGCAGCTTTGAAGCTGTAATGAATAGAAAATTCCTAATCACAATTTTTGATGTGTTTACATTTGAAGAAAGATTTATTTTTAATGTCTGTTTGTTATTGTAGGGGTTGTATTCCCTTTATTTTTACTTCAATAATTACCACTAAAGCAAATATTATTTGCTCAGGGGTGCCCAAACCATTGCATGCAAGTTTACAATTTCCACCCACAGGAAATAACAAATCCAAACTGAACAATGAAACACAAAACTGTCTCCTGAAGTCAAGAAAAAAGTGAGCACATATGGTAAGTCTATTCCTGTCTCATCGTTTTAGTTTCCTTCACAGAAAAGAGAATCAAGGTTGATAATTGTAAACAAATGTGAACCATGTTAAGTCATTTAAGAAATATTGGAAGTGATAAAAGCCTGGACCTCACCTGTGTGTGATCGATGTTTATCAAGCGGTGTTGGAGCTTCAGCCTGATGGTGGTGTTGGTGGTGATGGCTGAGCTGATCAAGCCTCTGCGATACTTTTTTCAGCTCTCTTTCTACTAAGCGAGCCAAACCTTGCTGGTCCTGTCTGAAGCTGGAAAAAAGCAGAAACCCACGTGTGACCACAAAAATGCTCTATAAGTCATATCTATATTTAAAAATACTGAGATACATAAATCAATACCTCTGCAACAGCAAAGTGAGATCATTTCTGGTCAGCTTGGAGCCATCTTTCTCTCTGCTCAGCCTCTGTACCTGAGTATTCAAAGACTCCAAGCGAAGAGCCAGGTTACGAAAGCTAAGCACACGCTGACCTGTAACTTAAAGTATACACATAGAGTATGTCACATGTTGTATCGTAGTGTATAAGTGGTATTATTAAGTCTAAAATGAATATTATTAGTCTATTAAGCAAAGGTATGCTCCAAAGCATAAAAATACACTCTTTCACAACAGAGAGAACTATTGAAGTTTATTGGACTAAATTTATTTGCTCAATCCTTGTCCCATAAACCCCAAAAAAGCCAAACTCAGTGGGTTAAAATGTAACTCTAAGGTTTCCTGACTGAGCAACAGTAAATGATGAACCAGGAGTGAGACCAGTCTCTTTAGTGAATGTTTGCACATTCTTTATTGGAGGTCATGCTAGCTCAAAATACTGACCACACGTGCTTTAGAAAAGGCTCTTTAGCGGCACCTTGCTGCATGTCTTCAAACTCTTTTCCTCTGCTATCCTGTCTCTCTTCACTATCGCTATCCAATAAAGGCAAAAATTCAAATAAATAATAATACAAAAAGAAAAGTCTCTGAGGTCATATACAGTTGTGGTTAGGAGTTTAAATCCCCACCTCATGGGCATGAATTTTGGACTTTTAACAATTTCTTTGAACTTTTCTTTTTCAGGGGTAGATATAATTGAATAGCACAAACCTTTATTGCCTTAAATGTTGAATTTTCTTTGATCGTCACAGGGTCAAACTACACATACAGACCCACATATTTACATACAACCCCACTAATAGTTGGTTAAATATTCCCATAGCAAGTTGCACCTCGACCAGATGTTTCTTGCATAATTAGTTCACTCTGCTAGGCAGAATTACAGGTACAGTTCATTTAAATTGTTTGGTTTCCTGAAATGGATCCAGCTTTTAAGTGTTGTCCACAAATTTTTAACAGGGGTGAATTCGGCGCTTTGGAAACACCATTCCAGCAGCTTAATGTCAGCCTTCTTTATCCAGAACCAGTTTTGTTGTGTGTCTGGCATCATTGTCCTGTTGGAACACCCACTTGTGTTTCTATGTGGTCCAATCTTCTAACTGTTGATATGAGGTGAACCTAAGGAATATGGAGATAGTCCTCTTTTCTAATTATTCCATCCACTTTCTGCAATGCACCAGTACCACTGACAGCCGCAAAGCACGATGCTACCACCATCATGCTGGACAGCTGCTATAGTGTTCTTAGATTAGAAAACCTCACTTTTATACCTTTAAACATACCTCATGTCATTGTGACCAGTAGCTCAACTTTTGACTCGTCTGACCATCAAACTTTTCTACAGGAGGTATTTGGCTTGTCCCCGTAGGCAGAAGCAAACTTCAGTCGAGGTCAATGTTGTTGATTTTTTGGTCTGCATCCTCTCAGTAAGATTTATTTCAGTGTGGACGGTGACGCTGGTGTTCCAGAAGTTTCCACTTCATGGCAGGCTTGAACCTTTCTGGTTCCTGGGGTTTTCCTAACTATCTTAACCGATTTCCTCTCATCTAAGGGTGACAGTTTGGGTCTTCCTCCAGACCTTTGCAAAGTGGTGACACATCTGAATAACTTGTGCTTACGTACAACTGTCTGAATTATGATCTTGAAATCCACAGTTGTTTAGAAATGGCTCGAACTTGTATAAATCTACAGTTCTGTTTCTTAGCTCTTCACCAAGTTCCTTGGACTTTCCCAAAGTTCGGAGTATTGGTCAATCCAGTGAGGGCTGTTAAATAAATCCTTTTTATGCTTGCAAAGAGAAACTACCAGTTGTAGTCCGCCATGATCACTAATGAGAAGTTAATAGGCCTTGGCCCAGTGACGTTAAAAGACACTGTAGAACCGTAAACCTATTAAAAGATTTGTGTAAATTTATAATAGTCCTTCTGACAATTGTAGACTTCTCACCACAACTGTACACGTACATGAAAAAAAAGAGGTCAGTTGCCCTACATCACCATACATACATCTTGCTAGTTGACCAAAGGAGGGAGGTTACAGTGATATTTTTAACACTGACTATTACAACAAGTTAAACAAGAACCCTCTACTTCTTGAGTTTGGGCATGTGGCTTGAGTATATAGTATCTGGGTGACCTAAAGCAGCATTTTTCATTGTCAGAACCTCAGACAGCTCTCTAACTGTGAAAATAGTGACTGTATGTTGCTATAAGTACTGCTAATGATGCTTAAAGAGTTTTGAGTGAAACAGTGTAGTATATTGAGGATGTCTTGACCAAACAAAAATTCTATTAACAAAGAGCGTTTTAAAATTGTTTTGCTGGCAGTGAGCATCAAATATTGAGTGCTACACTGGTTTTAACCTGTGATGCATAGAAAAAATCATAACGTCATTTCATCTTTGTTTGCTCAGCTGATTGTCAACATGTCATTACTGGCCTGCCAGGGCTCCTTTGGGTGCAGAAGCAATGAGAGAGAAGACATGGGACCCTGCAATAACTTACAAGTTAACTGCATGACTGTAATAGTCCAAAGCTTGTAAAGATGTGCCTGCACAGCTAGTAAAATCATGTGTTTCTGTATGTGTACATGTGTGCAACATTTACTTTGAAGTCACAGACGTAGAAAATAGAAAGCGTTTCAAATCAAATTCAGTGCTGAAAAAGGATTTCCCTCATTTGTGTTTTCTTTGTCTTTTTTTTCATATATTTGTCGCAGTTACATGTTACAAATCCTCAAACATATTCTTATAATAGATAAAGATAACCTGAATAAATACAAAATGCAGTTTTTAAATGATGATTTCATTTATTATGGGACAAAAGTTATCCAAACCTACCTGCTCATATGTGAAAAAGTAGCTGGCAGCTAAACCTAATAATTGGTTGTGTCAACCTTGGCAGCAAGAAGTACAATCAAGCCTTTGTGATAACAGACAAATAGTCTTTTGCATCACTGTAAAAGAATTTTGGCCCATTCTTTTGTGCAGAATTGTTTTAATTTAGCTACAGTGGAGGGTTTTTAGCACTGTTGTCATCATACTAAAGATTCTTCCTTGGGTTTAAGTACAGAGTTGACTGGGCCTCTCAGTTAGCCAATCAGAGGTGCACTTGCTGGTGTGATCATTGTCCTGCTGCTTAACCCAAGTGCCACTGAGCTTAAGGGCACAAACTGATCCCTGGACGTTGTCTTTCAGGATTTCCTGGTCCATAGCAAAATTTATGGTTTAATCAGTTATGGCAAATCATCCTGAAGCAGCAAAGCGGCCCCAAACCATCACACTACTTCCACCAAGTTTGACTGTTGTTATGATCTTCTTTTTATAAAATGCTGTGTTAGTTTTACGATAGCTTTAACAGGACTCAAACCTTCCAAAAAGTTCAACATTTGTTTTTGTCCCCTTGGAGCTCTTTAATAGTTGCCATTTTTGCCCAGTCTTTTTCTTATTGTTGAATCATGAACTCTGACCTTAACTGAGGCAAGTGAGGCCTGCAGTCAGGGGTGGCGGCAGGGATTTAGGGCCAAGTGAAAAAAAATCTTACTCCGGGCCTCACCACTTGAATATTGTATACCATAAAGCCCAAAAAATATAACACTGTGCAGACATGGATCAATATTCTAGAACAGAGTATTGGGGCTGTCATGAAAGGTGGGATTAAAAGAGATTGACGTCCCCCCAGAGAAATCCAATTTGAGTAATGAAAAAGGTTTAATATGTGACCTCC